>JASANG010001603.1:0-73557 GCA_030248215.1 Enoplolaimus lenunculus
AACCTTTTCCTTTTTCAGCCTGTATTCCTTGTTATTTTCCACAACACGATCGTTCAGATCCTGTGTTTCCAATAACAACCTTTTCCTTTTACTCTCCAGAAATTCCTTTCTCCTTCTTCCAACTATTCCTTTTCACACCGACCACCATCTAAATCAGCATCGAGACCGTCGTGGTCACCATGTGAGAAGTTCGTCATTTTAGCTCAAGCCTGTACCCTGTATCGCCTGTTATGTTCTTTCCTCGATGTATGCTTATCGCTCTGATTTAGTAAACGCGGCCGGTAAATATTTATTAAAAATCCCAACCCGAAACCCGTATGACACCAAATATTCAATATTTAATACCAGCAAATTACAGGTTATGCAATTTAACTGGCAACCCGAGCCGGAATCCTTAAAGCCGACGCCTGAATCTGGTTTAATCCAGCCACTGGCTTCACCGTTACTAATATTTTTGCCGTTTTCCAGAATCCGTGCAATTCTAACCCCGTTAGAATTACACCCTGTTAAACCGTGTACCCTAACCCCGTTAGAGTTACACCAAATTTCCGACCAATCTAACCCCGTTAATTTGGCCCAGCCGTTGTAGAATAATAAATCTAACCCCGTTAGATTTATTAGACTACTTTTCCCAGGTTCTCCGGTAATGCCCAAGTTTCCCGTTTAACGCATAACACCAGTATCCAATACTGGGTAATTCCTGCGCCCTGCGCAATACACCTGTAACCGTACGCCTGATTTCCTTCACATGTTAAGCCACCGTGACTAAATTTAACTTAATTTGATTCAATCTTACTTACCGCGACCCGTACAAGTTCAACAAAACTAGGTAAAATAAACTATATGACGCGCACCAAAATTAAGACCACAAAATCAGCAACCGTTTCTACCAGCCAGGAAGATAATAATGATTCCGGTCCTGGCTACCCATATTCCTCTCGACCTCATTTGCATTTCTGCCGACACCCACAATTGGGTGTCCGCGATGCGGTTGAGGTCCAGAGCCACACACCGGTTTCCTTTGCCACAACACATTACAACAACAACAATACTAGTCACTCACAACATTAAAGCACCATATTGGTGCTGACATAGCCTAGCTATGTCCTTAGTCGCAAAATAGGCCAAAACTAAATGCAACATTAATCAACGAGTACTAAATGGCCACGCAGGGCCCAGGTAAGTTTACATTGCGGACACAGCCGCCATAGCATAGATTTACCAGTTTTTACGCCTTGTAGCCACGCCTTAGCCTAACTTAAGTTCTAAGAGAGACTAGGTGGAGCCAGGGACTCCCTTAAGGTGGGGTTTTGATATAGGGTTTTATTTTATATTTTAGTTTTAGTTTGAAATAGGTTTAAGTGTGGCACAGCCGCCTACAGTCACGTGAAATAATCAGACATATTGTTGAATATCATATGATATTCCAAATTAACAGCATATCGGATATGATATTCAAAGACGGATTTGGAGTATCATATGATATTCCATTATGTAGTTTAAGACGTATACAATCCGCTAAAATTTTGAATATTCCCTCCCAAATTCGAATTTTTCTGCCAAAATTTGAATTTGCCGCCAAATTTGAATTTTCCCGCCAAAATTTGAATTTCCCGCCAAAATTTGAATTTCCCGCCAAAATTTGAATTTCCCACCAAAATTTGAATTTCCCGCCAATTACATGTCGATTAGTATTATATGATATTCCAAACCTAGTTATGCAGCTGACTCAGTAGACATTTTCAAAATGATCATATGATATTGACAGACAACGTAGGGAATATCATACGATATTGAAAGACAAAACGTGACCGATACGTGATGTTAGCAGACAACCACTGTTTTTTTAATATCATATTGGGTTACATCGCAGACTAAATGTTACCCAATATATACAACGTGATAAAACGTGGCCCAGCTGCACCATTTATAACGTGAACCCCGCATTACCATAGTCCCGACTCCAGTCGACGTTCCATCAATAATTCCACGAACAGTCTTTTTGAGCCTTGAAATTCGTGATTCGTCCCTATCTCCAGCGATCGCTTTGTTTTTTGACAATTTGCCGACACTTTTTGCCGCATCTGAATCTAAAACAATTCCAGTACTAACGTCCAACGCTTGGATATCAGTGTTCGATACAACTGATGTTTTTGTGTTGCTGTTATTATTTTCATCATTTGTCTCTTTATCCGTAGCCGCTTTTGAACTAAACCGCCTTCGTTTCCAAAATAGCGGCCGTGATTTTAAGTGTCCTTCGCCAGTTTTAGATGCTTCATATCGTTGACTTCCTTTCAATCGTATACTTTTCTGGTTATTTTTATTTTCATCATACATATCAACAACATCGTCCGGAAAACAGCTCGTGCATAAATGTGACCCGTACGTAGGAAGCACCTCCCAGTAGTCAAGTTCTCGTAGAAACAACTCGATGCAGACTGATTTTCGACAATGGATTTCGCCTGTTTGATAGAATTCAACAATCGCTTTGAATAGCGACGATGGACGATCAAAATGAAGTTCGTTGCCTGCGTTTTGAACAATTTTGAAATTTTCATCATATTTCAACGGTTGATTTGAGGTCGCAACCGCGTCAAGTTTCGCCGGTTTGCTGATTGTCGGCGTTTCTTTGATCTTCGAACCGGTTGTGGCGTTATTATCTTCGACTGTCGATGCTGCTTTGTTGATTCGTTGCACTTCTTTGATTTGTGAACCGTTTGCGACATCTCTTTGATATTCATCAACCGCTGTCTTCTTGAGCGGAGTTGTCTCTTTCATCTTCAAACTGGTTTCGGTGTCTCTTTGATCTTCGACGTCGGCAATATATTCAACAGATTGATTTTTGTTTTGACGAGATGTTGATGCATCATCGTTCGCTGTGTTGTTATCGAGTTTTGGCAATTTTCGGTGTCGATTCCATCGCGATTGTAGTATTTTGGCGAGTTTTGTTGCCGGATACCGTAAAATGCTTGCGCGATACAATCGAAACGATCGGCCACCAACGTTAACCACCACAAGTTGATCGGGCATCACGCCAGGCGAATCGACATTGTCTGAAATCAAATTGGTGAATTTTTTACTCTTCATGAACCGAAATATCAAAGACATCGCATTCACTGCACTACAAAAACTGGTGAATCATATTGATTCTCTCCGAAATAGGCTCTACGGGATTACACAAACTGAGTCAAATTTGACTCTGCCAAGTCAAAAGTTTGACTCAGCGATTCAAATTTGACTCTGACGGAGTCTAATTTAACTCAGTTTGTGTAGTCGCGTCCAGCCTATTTCGGATAGAGTCAATTTGAATCACGATTTTTTTGTAGTGTAATTTATTAATTGGAAACTTCTAATAATTCAACATTTATACAACTTGCAACAATTGGTTTTAGTGTTTACATGTTATTTCGGTATTATCTCAAAAAATGAACTATTTTTTATTCTAAATTAAGTGATGTTTTTAGCATTTTGAAGTTACATACTCGTCGTTTTGAGTCGGCTCAACCAAGTGTGGATATATAATCGCTATTTAACAAGAGCGTTCTCGTCAGAACACTGTGTAGAATAAAATGTACCCGGCACGCGTTGCGTTTTTGCACTACGCCCCTTTATTTAAAGGGAGGTACAAACGGCGCGAACATAGCACATTATGTATGCGGCATCAAACGTGCTACGCTTATACTTGAATGGGATCGGCCGAAAACGCAACACCCGGTGATACATTTTGTACCGTGCGGGAGCCAAAGAGTTGCACACTCTTTTCATTATACACTCTTGGTTAAACCAAGAGTGGAATATGGTTTCAAAGAGAGTGTAAGCCACGTGTATTTTTGGAAAATGCACACTCTTATCTTCGATTCTCGGTTAAACCAAGAGTGGATGATCACTCTAACAAGAGTGTGCAACTACCGAAATTCGTGTGGTACAAAATGTACCACCCAACGTCGCATTTTTGGCTAACCCCCTTATTTAGGGGGAGTAGTTGATGTTTGAAACGTAGAATGCGCGTGCTTCAAAAATTATAAACGGAATTAGCTTTCAACTGCAACATTTCAATGTGTAAAATTGAAAAATTGTCAAACCTGACCCCCAACTTAAATAAGGGGGGGAAGAATAAAAACACAACGCGTGCCGGGTACATTCTGTTCTACACAGAATGTACCCTGTTGCACACTCTTGTTATAATGAGTGATCATCGACTCTTGGTAAACCAAGACTAGATGATCACTCTTTATAACAAGAGTATGCAACTGTGTACATTCTGCGTATTAAAGAATGTACCCGGCACGCGTTCCGTTTTTGGCCTACCCTCCCTTGTTTAGGGGGTCTGTATGCAGTTTTATATCGTAGTAATGCTAGGAGCAAATTGTAACTCCCCTTGTTTAAGGGGGGAGGTGTACTGACGCATACTGTTAATCTCTTGCATAAACCCCCCCTGATTGAGGGGGGCGGGGGTCGAACAAAAATCCAACGCGTGCTGGTACATTAGTACCATGCACAGCCCAAGCAGTTGCACACTCTTCGGCAAGGTGGACATCATCGACTCTTGGTTAAACTAACTATGTTTTCGATTAAACATTTCGAACCAAATAAGATATGTTTGATAATTAAAATAAACAAATATTCTTAAAGAATAACACTGGAGCAAAGCGTTTCAAAAACAAATACAGAACTGAAAAAGGCCAAATTCTGTGAAAATATGACTTGCCCGGTGTGTAACAAGTTACCATAGAAAAGATTAGGAAATATTCTCACTGTTTTTGGCTTTGATCTAAAAATAATATGTAAATTGGGAAAACTTTATTAAATTCATAATACAGAAATGCGACTTTCACTGTGGGTAGAGAAAAGTTTTCGAATATTTACGAAAACAACGTTGAGAGCGAATATTGGTCAACACTGTAACTTCCAGTGAGTTGATTAATAAACTCAGAGAACGAATTGGTCATTTTTGATTATTCCTAATAGTAAATAACAATAAACATTAACTCATTCTGTGCTGATTTATCCCTTTCTCATATGAATATTTTCTATTTCCCCTGAGACCTACTTTTATGCTAGGATTCGAACTCCAGTGACTGGAGTAGGAGGCGTATACCATCACCACTCAGCTATAGGAGCTTGACGCTCGAGCCCGAGGGGTGCTCTCACGTCTTGTGGTGATTTAGTACTATGTACACGTGTTGCAATTCTTAAGCACTATGCGATATATACTATTTAACGTATATACACTGCGGCGAGTTGCCTATAGGCAACTCAATGTGAAAAGGGGTTAATTCCGGGTGAATTGTTTAACTCAGAATGAGTTTAATGAATTCAGCCTTTTGTGTTCTGACGGTCCTAATTGAATGCTCAGTGCTTCAACTCATTCTGAGTTAAACTCAATTCAATGGAGTTTTGACAGTGAAAGTTAGATACAAGTTGCAGTGTTCCGTCAAAGCAATTTAGGGCAGAGCCAAATGATTTTGAAAACGAGCAAGTTTTGAATACTGATTGACCATGAAGGGTAATTTTTATTCATGGCCAGATTTCGTAATAATTTGAGCTGACTTACACTGCGCTTAAGTGACGTTAATAATTAGGGAACATTAATTTCTTGGGGCTTTTATAATTTATCAGCTGCATAATCTGACCCATACAAAGATCAGGGGTGGAACGGTTTTCTGCGGAACTGTAATAGAGCATTAAACTTAAGCGTTAGACTAATTTTTTACTTACGCTTAGTTTAAAAGCTTAGGCTTAGGCATAGTCTCATTAGGCTTACGCTTAGAAGATCAAAAATAGGTTTGGTGAAAACAAGTGGGTCAAACCGAATCAGCTTCGGGCTGTGCATTTCAGCAGTGCATTAATAAATCTATTTTTTACTAAAATACTCAAACAAAATTTTAAAACATTTAGCCAATTTACCAAAATAACCTTTAAACAGTCTTAAATTAGTAATTTTCGCATTCGGACGGAGGTAAAATTGGTATACCGACAAATAAAATGCTCTTAATAGACACGGCCTTCAGGCTGTCTGAGTGAAATACTCTCGCCGTTTGCGAATGTATTACAGGATAAACAGAAACGTGCGAAAAAAAATTGCCAGTTTGTTTCAAATCTTTTGCCGGATTACTTTCAGGATACGGATTGGAAGTCCGGGTTGAAAAATTTAAGATCTGCCTGTGGGTGGAAAATTAAACGAATCAAACGCGTTCAAATTAACAATTCAACACCAATTTGAGTACTTATTTGCTCCACGTTCTCATTCTGAGTATTAAATATCTGCTATTCCGACGCAGTTTTAAACATGGATCCAAAATAAATTTAAAATTTTAATTATAAATTCAAGTGTTTGAGTGTCACTGAGCGATTTGTCAACAAATGCCGGAAATGTCCAATGACGGATCCGTTCACCAAGGGAGCCAGGGGGGGCTTAAAATTCGAATTCAAGTATTTGAGTTTCCCTGAATGGAAAAAACTTTGGCCCCTCCCATAAGAAAGTTTCAACCTTGAACGAAAACCCTTGTATGTCCCTTCAGAAGAATTTTTAGCCCCCCTAGCAAGGTGAGCAGGCTACGGACCTGGTCGGATCAGGATATTGTATCAGCGATCTGTGTAAGTTTAGTGCTAAATCATAATACAAAATATCGTTTAATGTCCGTCCAGCGAGGTAATCTTTTCTTTTTTATTTACTTTTACCGTTTGGGTCTTTCCTGCGTGGAGCCTACGGAGAGAAGATACTCAAGGACAGGCTAAGACTACAGATTGACGTAGACCTGCGTTTTTCATTATTTGTTTTATATAATCCAATTAAATCTACTCGCTTACCACCATAGCTTAGTGATTCGTCGATCCGCCGGTAGAATTGACAACTTTAACCATTTTCTACATGGCTTTATGCGAGGTTCACGTTACCGATTGTGCGCGTGCCCCTCTGTTTCTCACCCACACAGGGGGAGAACATACATATATAAACCAGCCACATCACTTGTAATCTCTTTTACATGCTTATTAAAATATTAAAAAAAAAAAAAACAAACAGACAAAAAACCAAACACAAACAAATATTAAAGACAGCTTGACTCTACCCATATGGGTAGGTCAATATTTTCAAAAACCTAGCTATGTGCAACATTTTAACTTTTCTTGTACCCATATGGTAACAAAAAAGTTAGTGTGAACCGCAATGCAAGTGACAAAACAACCAACCATTTTCTACATGGCTTTAGACTATAAGCAACGCGGTGCAAACTGTGTACACTGTAAATTTCAGTGAAATGATTTTAACTCAGAATGAGTTGGATCACTCAGTCTGAGTTAGAACTATCAGAACTCAGAAGTTTAAGTTGACTCAATTCATTCTGAGTTAATTAATCAACTCATCCAGGGTCAATTCAACTCAGATTGAGTTAATGTTTACTGATATTAATTTAGAAATAATCAACTCGCTTGCTGAATTAATTAATCAAATCAGTCGAATTTACAGTGTAAGTACGCGAAATACTACACAAAGCGCTTTCTGTAACAATTATAATGTGTACAGAACACGATATGTCCATGAGATGTGAAAGGAAATCCCTTGAGTTAATGTTTAACCGTCAATCACTATGTGATGATGGTAAACGCCTTATACCCCGAGGTTCAAATCTCAGTTACAATCTTGATCTTAGATGAAGTAGAAAATATTCATGTGAGAAACGGATAAAGATTTTTAGTACAAAAAATTAAAAAAATTTCATCGTGCTCACGGTTGACGTTAGGTAACACTGTAAATTTCAGTGAGTTGATTTTAACTCAGAATGCGTTGAACCCAACACAAAGCGTGAGCTCTGAATAGGTGTTTCAGAACTCAAAATTCTGAATCGACTGAAGTCATTTTGAGTCTTAATTAATCAACTCACCCGGAAATAAATTCAGCTGCAAGCGAGTTGATGTTTTACTCAGAGATCACCAGAAATGACAAATTCGATGTCAGAGTAGACTAATCAACTCAATGGAATTTACAGTGATGCAAAAACTTGCAGTGTGAACAAAGTTGTCAACGTAGGATTTAACGCAATTACACGATTTATCTTTAGCAGTGGGTTATCACTGAATAAAGATTAAACGATAACGTAGAAGAAGGCTTGGAACAAAAGCGGAAACAATTACTATAACATTTGCATTTTGCCGGCAAATGGTTAAAGTACCGGTCACCCATTAATTCTCATGATTTTCATATTTGGGCCAAATGTACCAGTGCTTTTGCTATTTTATATGTTGCATGTGACGTAATTATTTTCGGCGCATGTATAGAACGGGGCCGGAACAGTAGTATAAGCATATTCCTAAGCCTACGCCTAAGCCTAAGCGTATGGATGAGCCTATTCCTATTCCTAAGCCTAAGCCTAAGCTTAAGCAACAAAATTAGTGTTTACCTTAAACTGACTCTATTATAGCCCCTCCGGAAAACGATCCAGCCCTGTTCTATACATGGGCCTTATTTTCTCGGTAGAAGCCAGTATTCTCAAATATGTGTGGCACCTATCGCCAATACTAGCGAAACCAGCGGTGGGGGGGGGGCGTTTCTTGTGATAAATTGGTAACGTCCCTATGTTACAATTTTTCCCACTCAGAAAATTGACACATATATAGCATAACAGTGAAAATTGCGTTTAATTACTTTTGCCAGCCAGTCCCGCCGTCAGAAATTTTTGCATTCGCCGTTGGTCGCCTGTTTGTAATAACAGGAGTCTCCGGTGATCAATTCTACAAGAGTATGCAATTGCTGGAATTTGCATGGTATAATAAGTACCAAAGGGCGTTGCATTTTTGGTTTACATCACCCCATTGGACCATGTTACTTTAAGGAGCGTCCAGACTTTTGGTGGGTCCATAAATGAGAAGGTTTAGATTCTAGATTACAGTTTTTTGCTTAGGCTTAGGCTTAGGAACACATTTTTGCAACGCTTAGGCTTAGGCTTAGGCTTAGGAATACGCTTAATCTACTGTTACGCACCTTAAAGTAACATTAGCCACCCCATTTATGGAGAATTGATGATAAACGGGGTAAAGTTGGCCGATTCTCGCTTTTTTTACACCGAAATGGGAAAGCCGACACTTTTCTCTCTACATTTCTTTGTATACAAAATGTACCCAGTTGCATACTCTTTTGTATTAACTCCGCTCGTGGCAATACGTTTTGAAACAAGTCACGTGCATCGACTGCAAATCTAAAGTTTTAGTAGCCGCCCAAACCTAACCCTAATCGAAAACCTCAGCGTACGAATCAACATATTCCTAAACCTGAACCTAAAGCCTAATTCTGCGCAATAAATTAGTCTAAAGCTTAAAGCTTAACTCCCGTGGAAAATGGCCGACCGTCATCGATACATGGGCCAAAAATGAAGATAATTTTTTCACATTTCTCTGAAACAGGCTTATGTAATTTATGAAACAAAGTTGGCTTTTATACTTGAGTACAACTTTAAAACCATATAAATCAGGCGAAAGTCTTAGAGTTAAAACCAAGAAATTTATTATAAAAAACAACGACAGCTTAAGTGTTAAATTTTAAAACGATAATCTTGGCAACTGTAACTGCCAGTTCCAGCAAAACATATATATATGTATATATCTTATATAGATCTGCAGATATATATATGCATATATGTATATATATATGAAATTGCATCCGCGGTTGGATTGTACCGTCGAAATTCGATACTCGAAAAACTGAGGATTTTTGATATTTTATAAGAGCCGATGCTAAGTCGGATTTTCTCACACAAAGTTGCGCGTGGGATAAGTAATTTTTTGACAAAAACTTCAAAAAAATCTTTTGCCAGCTAAAATTACTAAACACTCGCTTAAACTAAAATTTAGGAGTGCAATATTGCTTCAATTTAGTTATATAGGTTTATTATGGAAATAAATTTTTTCCAAATCATTGCAAAATCGGAGGGGGTACAGTTCCACTGGTTTCCCCTCTTTGATGAAACAAATAAATGATTATTATACGGAAATGCCTACACAGTGAATACTTCTATGCCGCATTGTGTCGGCAGTCTTTTAGTACCACCAGTAAATAATTTATGCGCTTTTAACGTTCGTGCAAACTTATTTTGTCATATACAACATGGCACAGTTGATACAGTCTATTAGTAGGATTTGGTTTTGGACAGTTATAAAATATTTAAATTGCTTAAAGTTGGCCATTGTGCGATTTAAGTAAAAGAACGGCTCTGAATTTAAGTTTATTTTTTTGTGGTTTGAAGTATTCTTCAAATTGCTAATAATTGCTAATTTTAAAAATTTGATTTTTTAACTAAAATCGCAAGCACTGATATATGTATCTTCAGATACGTATGCGAAATGACAAAATTGCAGTTTATGTGCGCAGATTCGCAGAGTTTTTTTGGACGATTTTAAGCCAATGTCGTAGACGTGTTTTAGATTTTCAAACTAAAATACACATTACATAATATGTTGTAGCGCAAATTACTAAGGGCGTCCAGAGAGAGGGGGTCGGGGAGCCGCGTCCCCCACCACCAGGATTGTGAGCTCGCTAAAGGATCCGTACGCTGAGAGTTTGATCCCCGCTTAAGCCCGCTTTTCCAGCTGCTTGGTAGAAAGGTCTGATGTCCTTGGTTTTTACCTCGACTGACAGTGAGTTTGCAATTAGGTGAACGCCAAACGCACTGACCTTACAGGATGCGGCCTCCAAATTAAAATTTCTCGGTACGCCACTGGAAATTACTACGCAAGTATTTGGCAACGCACAATAACGAGAGTGTTCTAAGAGGTGCATACGTGTGAAGTTTTAACTACAATTCTTGTCATGTAAACCAATCTTATCCTTAGAAAGTATCACACCGTCAAATAGTAAAATCTGGACCACCCAGAGGCGGATCCAAAAAATTTTAACATCTGCCAAATATTATGAAACGCAAAAATGGTAAGGTAGGAGGAATCTTATCATTTTATCACCAAAAAATTTTCAAAGGGCGAAAAATAGTTAGGTAGGGACCTTACCATTTTATCACAAAAAATTCTGCGAGACAATGTAACAAATAGTAAGGTACAGATGTAACCATTTTAACACAGAAAAATTTCTGACAAGGGGCGTACGCTACCCAACCTCTGGACCCCCTAGTGCGATCGCCTCTGGTAAAACTCAAAATTTGCCCGAAATACCAATTGGAATACAAAGACTCTTGCCTTTTGAACGGTTCGTTGCTCGTTTGCCAATCGCCGTTGCATTATTAATACTGTATCGAGCATACATCCACGCAGTGTATTTTTTCATTGACTCAACCTGTTTCCAAATGAACGTCAACGTTGCATTCAACGATTAATTGCTTAGATGAAAAAGTTAATTTCACACTACTTAAAGCCCTATTCACAAGTGCAAGTTTCTGCTGCGATAACTTGCAGCTGCAAATTGCACGCAGAATTTGCATTTTTTCATCAGCCAATGAGAAAACAGCTGCATTAAATTCAGTCAAATGGCATGATTGTTCGCACATGTGAACTAAATTTCAAGCTATGATTTTTAATGAATTGTTTCCAGCTGCAAGTTTTTCGAACGCGATTTTGGAAAAAACTTGCAAGTATAAGTTGTAGCTGCAAGTTCTCGCAGCAAAAACTTGCACGTGTGAATGGGGCTTAAATCTGTTAATACCGTAAATACGCTTGTTTGAATACACATATATACTGTAAACATCAAACTGTGTTTCGTTTGAGTACCAATTAGCCATGGACTAATTCAAGTAATCGGATTCAAATTTTGTTCCACAAAAACGTACCCAACGCACGTTAAGTTTAACCAGTGATTTACCTTTAGATTGAAAGTTGGGCACCGGGAAAATGACTTAAATTGGTCGAGGGAGAAAATGAAATCTTCAACGAAGGTTAAAATTAAGGCACTGCTATTCAGAATCATGAACATTCTACATCAAACAGAATCCAGATCGACTCTGTCCGAAATACGCTTTTCCTGACAACACAAACTGAGTCAAATTCGATTCCGCCCGAGTCAAATTCGACTCATTGAGCGAATCAGTGAATTGAACTTGACTCAGGCGGAGTCGAATTTTGACTCAGTTTGTGTGGTCAGGAAAATCCTCTTTCGGAGACAGTCAATTTAACTCACCATTTTTTGCAGAGTAGAGAACATTTTCAAGAAATCTGTTTTTGAGCTGGTTCAAAAATTACAAAACCAGTCAACAAAATGTTGGTTTTAACATATTCACCTTTAACCAATAATACACAACGGTTTATGGAATAAGGCATAAGTATATACGGCCCTGAAGACCCGGTAAAGAACAATACTAACTAGACACAATTATAAATGTTAAAGCCGACTACCGTAAAAGAGCAAATGAATCAAAAATGACAAGATTGTCTAAAGTTTACCTACAACATATTTAAAATTTTAAAGAATGTTGTGTGTTTATTATGCCTTTGGCCAATGTAAAGAACGGGGTGGAACAGTATTATAAGCATATTGGTAAGCCTAAGCATAAATCTAAGCCAAAGCCTAAGCGTAAGTATGATCATATTCCTATGCCTAAGCCAGGCAAAAAATGGTCCAAACCCTAAGCTTATTCTATTTTAGTCGCACAAAAAACATTCCGCCCCTGATCTTTACATGGGCTATGCCTTTTGTCACCTAAACCACAAAAACATTTAAGACCGTATATTACTTTTAAGAATATTATATCTGGACTGTGAACCAGTAGCCAAGGAGGAAACGTAGTCACTCCTACTTTAGCTGGTTTAATTTTATCAAGAGTGAATGATGCATACTTCAACAACAGTATGCAACTGGGTACATTCTGTGTAGAGAATATGTACACGGTACGCTTTCCGTTTTCGCATCACCCGTTCATATACAGGGGTACAACATGTGCGAACCATCAAATTATATGTATCCGGCATCAAAAATTGCTCCGCTTATACTTAAATTTAGAGTTTTATTGGAATGACCTACATACGTATTTTGGACAACTTTCCAGCATTAGTTTGATTACAATATCTTCTTCGAACACAGACGTGATTATTCTGTGAAAAGAAAACTTGCATGCAGATTGTTGTGCATTCGCTAACATATGCCTTTAAACTTGCCTAATGCTGAAGTATTAAAATCACGTTGTACTCGCCTTACATTATATAACAAGTTACCTTTTTCGTAAGGGCGGATGCAGAGTGTAAATTTTTTCATAGTTAAAATCAACCTTACAATGCAAATTCATGTTCCGATTGTATATATACATACGTATGCGTATGCATCTGCGTGTGACTTGTGAATGTTTTATATGCGTAAAAATATGTATGTACGTGTGCCAAAACTTAACATTTTCCACTTGTGCATCCCCCCAACAGGAATTCCTGGATCCGCCACTGATTTTTTGTAAGTACAGCTTCATTGTATTTTTGAGCTCGTTATGCTTACAAGAATCAAGTTAACTTTACGTTCCCATGCCGACAGTCTCAATATTTGTCACTATATTGCTATATTCGAACAATTGTAATATGTATCCTTCAAATAATTATATATTTCTCATTCGAAATGAGTTCCTGCCTTGTGTAAACGGATACTAAAAATATCGGAAACCGAAACAGAAACAGAAAAGGGATATTGAAGTATGAACGTTTCAAAAATGTTTTATTTTTGTAACAACGCAATTGTAGGCGTAGATTTAATAAAAATATTGCGAATGCATCAAATTTTGAACATTTTGCATAAATTTGGCAACTTTTATTTTATTTCAAACAATTGTAGCATATCTGTAACGAAAAATTGCGAGATTTATACGTGATTTATAACTTATTTTGAACGTACAAATAACAATATTTCCGTTATTTTTATAACAGAAAAGGAAACAAACACCGATTGTTACCGCAAACGGATATAATAACAAAATTTCCGTTATTTCTATAACAGAAACGGAAACAGACACCGATTTTTCCCGGAAACGGATATCATAACAAAATTTTCATTATTTCTATAACACAAATGAACACAGACACCGATTTTTACCGGAAACGGATATAATAACAAAATTACCGTTATTTCTATAACAGAAACGGAAACAGACACCGATTTTTACCGGAAACGGATATAATAACAAAATTACCGTTATTTCTATAACAGAAACGGAAACAGACACCGATTTTACCGGAATCGGATATCCGGTTCTGGTTACGCCTCTGCAATGCGTTAGTATGTAACTCATATGTCTAAATTGTCATTCAGGCTCAACTTTAAAGCCCCAAAATTACAGAGGCGAATTTGCCAAAAAAATATTATTTTCGCAAGACTGAATCTGGTTGTCAATAAAGAACAAAAACTTATTCATAATTAATTAAAAACATTCGAATATTAATGATAATTAATGAAAACGCCGTTTTGTAGAATAGCATCGATCCGTGAAATAATTAAGTAGACAAATCAGATTTAGCCTCATCTTCAAATATTTACTGTACACTGCAAAAAACTGTGAGTCAAATTGACTCCTTCCGAAATAGGTCTACGGGACTACACAAATTGAGTCAAAATTTGACTCCACCAGAGTCACCTTCAAACTCACTGAGTCGCACATTTGACTCTGGCGGAGTCAAATTTTGACTAAATTTGTGCAGTCCTGTAGAATCTATTTCGGAGTGAGTCAATTTGACTCACCATTTTTTGCAGTGTATTATTAAAAAATCAGAGTATAAAAAATCATTAATTGTTTTTATCTGTGGTCAGAGCCGTAGCCACGATTATTCTTTAAGAGGCATTTCAAAAAGCGTATTTATACAAATGACAAAAAGTGAAAAAATATATCATACACTTCAGTGAAAATGTTTCAAACTTAGCTTAATACACCACCACATAAAGCAATTGGCTGTAGCGACCCGATTGATAGGGCGGTTATAAGAGGGGGTCCACATTTTGCGTCCGAATTAATAGGATTCTGTATCCCTAATAAGGGTCCGTAAGCGAATACAGTCCCTAAACTTTATTAGAGTTCAAAAATGGCAATTATCCCTAATTGTAGCTCATAAACAACGCCAGGACCAAACAAAGATGAGTTCAAAACTTTAAAGCATACTTAAGTTTTCTTGAAAATAATATTCCAAAATATAACCTTGTATTATCGCTCAAGCTATTGACACAACGCAAACAAACATTTAATTCAACGGATAGTTGCAGTATCGGATATATATCAGTAACGAAGGATGGCGGACGGCGGGTTGAAAACAAATAACAGTCCGTAACCGAATAACAAGCGGTTACCGTCTGGAGAGGCCAAATAAATATCAGTCCTCACTCTTATTCGGGTCACTGCAGTATGCGATAAATATATAACCGAAGTAAGCAAAACGACGAACGCAATTTCATACTAAATTATAACCAGACCCGAATGATCACCCGTGGAATTGGCGGTGCATCTATCGTGTGACGTCAAACTGCCCTTACCATGGTCATAATATTCAAATGACGTTGTAGCTTTCCGCTCTGCCCATAGCGGTTTTGATTTGCGTTTCGTTTTGAATGTCACCGAAAAATCTTCGACGGCATCTTTTGTAAACTGACCTAAAATTTAAAAAAAATGGATTAAAAGAATTGTCAAACATTTTATTAAAAATATTAATTCCTTAAAAGAAGGCAAAAGGTTCAAGGGGTCCCAGTGATTTTGAAAAATGTATTTCAGAAAGTAAATATTGCGCTTTAAGTTGAGAAAAATTGATTTCCACGCAAATTAGGTATTTATTTATCTTTCGGACCCCAACGACGTCCCACGGGAGGCTTTGAGAAGCCGATCCAACCCCCAATTGGGCTGGTGTACCCTCAAACAGACTCGGTCTGAAATTAAACGATATTGAATTACAATTGTACAGGCCTGAAAAATTATTCGGTAACCCCCAAATATAAATTTCTGCGAATGCCTCTGGCCATCCTATCGTCATAATAATGTCGGGTTTATGCTCACGCGTCAAAAAAAAATTCATAAATATGGAAAACTGAACAAAACTGCCTCAAAATTTATTATTTATATAAAATCAGGCACGAAATGCAATATTAGCAACAATTATTGCTTTAAAACATATATTAATGTTCACTGAACATAAAATTACCAGTCAACACAGTTGCACGAAATTGTAACTATAATAAAACGTACAGGACTGTTGGTATATTGAATCTTTAACACGATTGCTCCTATAAGCAATTGACGAGGAGAGGCGGGCTCGAAAATGCTATGAAACGCAAAAATTGTAAGGTAAGGATCTTATCATTTCATTTACTAAAAATTTTTTAAGAAAAAATGCATTTTTTACAAAAAAAATTTCTCCATTTTATCACAGCAAATATTCTGACGAATTGTAATTTTAAGCGATATGTAGAAATATAGACCCTACGCAGGGACGCTATCCGTTTACGGACTCTTATTAGAGATACGAACTTCTACTGATTGGGATTCAAAATGGAGATTTCCGTCTTATTACCCCTGTTATTCGGGTTATACTACAGTAATAGTTAATTAACATAAATGTAATGACAGACTTGTTTTTACTTCTGCACTAGAACGCTGCCTTCCGTATATGAATTATTCCAGCTTCAATAGATTGAACTATACTTCAATCTTGCTTTAGCTACATGAAATTTTCAAAGCATCAAATCTTTGAAATGTGATAAGAAAATGGTCGTTCAGATTCCTACCATTATCCGCGTTGCCTGAAATATCGCTGACCGCCGAGTCTATTTTTGGAGTTGGTTCAATAATTGTTTGGTGCTTTTTGAATGATGACGATGCCGTGGTCCCAATATGAGCGATTGCGTGACGCCGTATCATTGTTTAATATCGGTCGCTCCAAGCCTTTTGATCTCAAAAAGCATATTATTTAACCTTTTTTACATTTTTGTTCATTAAAATTATTTTTAACAAAAATTTAAGAATAACATTTCTTAAAACAAAAACTGTATGGGTTGCGCTATAGGTTACTGTGCTGGACGCCCGCCGGAGGTCCTCCGGCTCCGGCAAGTTCCGTTGACCTCCGGCTCCGGCTCCACCATTTTTTACATCCGGTTGCACCCTGCCTCATGCCATACGTTGCTAACAAAAATATAGGCATAATTTGGTGGCATGAGATAATTTTTAATAAGCAATATTTTATTGTGTAGTTCGGCGGCGTCTGGCGATGCACGGCGAGTATAGCGCAATTATCTCTCTTGGGTTAATACCAGAAGCCATAATGCCTACACTGAAAAAATGATGAGTCAAATTGACTCTCTCTAAAATAGGCTCTACGGGACTACACAAACTGAGGCAAATTCGACTCCCGCCAGAGTCAAACGTACGACTTAGTGAGTCAAATGTGACCCAGTTTGTGTAGTCCCGTAGAGCCTATTTCGGATGGAGCCAATTTGACTCACCATTTTTTACCGTGTAAATATATAGTACTGTAGTGACCCGAATAAGAGGGGGACTGATATTTATTTGGCCTCTCCAGGGGGTACCACCCTTGTTATTCGGTTACGGTCTGTTATTTATTTTTAATCAGCCCTCCGCCACCCTCGTTAATACTGCACTGTAAAAAATGGTGAGTCAATTTGACTCTCTCCGAAACAGGCTTTTCCTGACTACACAAACTGAGTCAAAATTCGACTCTGCCAGAGTCAAATTGAGTCGAACTTGATTCTGGCGGAGTCAAATTTTGACTCAGTTTGTGTAGTCAGGAAAAGCCTCTTTCGGAGAAAGTCAATTTGACTCGCTATTTTTTGCTGTGTGATATGTGTTCGGTATTGCTACTATCCATTGAAGTAAACGTTTTTCGTCTTGCATCAAAAACTTGAGGCGATAATGCAAGGTTATATACTTTCAAAACCTAAGTACGCTTTAAAGTTACGAACTCAACTTTATTTGGTCCTGGAGGCATTTATGCTCTACAATTAGGGATAATTGACATTTATGCACCGTAATCAGGTTTTAGGGACTCTATCCTCTTACGGACTCTTATTAGGGATACGGACTCCTATTGACTGTTACTCAAAAGTGGGACCCCCTCTTATTATACCGCTCCTCTTATTCGGGTCACTACAGTATGCGCTATATGAGAATGATTGCTAGAAGCTGATACAAGGAAAGAATTTAGAACCCTTAAACATTGGCTGAAAAAACCAGAACCAAAAACACCACATAAAAGTGTATATGGCAACGCAGGTACAATGGATACGGTTCTGTTCGATATACAGTTTATTGTTAGAACAGTCAAAAAACTCGTATTCAAGTGTCTTACACGCGCGACTTGGTAAATTGTTTAAAAATGAAGGCATTCCATGTTATACATAACGCAGCCAATGTATAGAACAGGGGCGGAACAGTATTATAATCATATTCCTAACCCTAAAGCCTAAGCGTAGAATGAGCATATTCCTAAGCCTAAGCCTAACCTAAGCCTAAGCCTAAGCCTAAGCCTAAGCCTAAGCCTAAAGCCTAAGCCAATCAAAAAAATAATCTAAAGTTTAAGCGTACTCTATTGCAGTCCCACAGAAAAGCTTTCCGCCCCTGATCTTTACATGGGCCAAATCTTAGTTTTCTCATACATTTTGGCGAATTTGGCACGAGCTTGAAATCATCACAAAATTGGTAAGTTCTCCCGTTCTATCATGCGACATACACTGTAAATTCTAGTGAGTTCATTTCAACTCAGACTGAGTTGAGTCACTCAGTCTGAGTTAGGACTATCAGAATTCATAATTGTGAGTTTTTATAACTCATTGTGATTTAATTAATCAACTTTGCCGGTATTATATCAGCTCAGTGTGGAAATCAACTCAACTCAGAGTGAATTAAAGTTTCCTGTTATTAACTCAGAAAAAGTTAACTTTCCGTGTGAGTTGATTACTTAACTCATTGGAATTTACAGCGTATGGCTGTTTGTATACCATGATTTCTGAAAAACCAGGTTATTAACCAACTCGTATTTGAAATATTTTTAAGCCATAATTAGCGACACTTTATGTTTTTCAATTAGCATCGAAGTTTGTGTCTATTGTCAGGCAAAAAATTCTTTTACACAACAAACAAAAAACAATTTCTGCTAATTTGCCAGAAAACCCACGGTTTGAATAAACTTCATAGTGAAAAAGGACATCGCCGTGGGCAACAGACACTGCTCGTTCTGTGAAATGTTCAAAGGCCCGTGTATAGAACAGGGCCGGAAAAGTAGTATAAGCATATTCCTAAGCCTAAGAGTAAGCCTAAGCCTAAGCCTAAGCCTAAGCGTATGGATGAGCCTATTACTAAGCCTAAGCCTAAGCCTAAGCAAAAAAATTAGTCTAAAGCTTAAACGGACTCTATTATGGCCCCTCCGAAAAACGATCCGGCCCTGTTCTAAGCATAAGCCTTTTCAAGTATGTGTTAAGCTTTTACAGCATGCCTCATGGGAAACGCATTCAAAAACAAATTACAATTACACTCCAATATCTGGTATTTCCTGGTTTAGGTGAAATTCTACTTTGCAGAATTCTGAAAAAAATTAAATTTTTCGGCCTGTGTATAAGATCAGGGCCGGACCGCTTTTCCGCGAGACTGTATTAGAGTACGCATAAGTTTTAGACTATTTTTGCTTAGCCTTTGGCTTAGGTTCATAAACTTATCGCTACACTTATAGGCTTACGCTTAGGTTTCAGGCATTCTAGTTTCTGCAACGAACTCACGAGTCTCATCTTTGCATATTCCTGGATTCGTCACCAGGTGTAAAAAATTTGTCTCTGAAATGAGTTGACGCTGGTTGAGTTAATTAATTAATTCAGAATGAGAAGAATCAACTGAAAATTCTGAGTTCTGAAAGTCCTAACTCATGCTCAGTGATTCACCTCATTCTGAGTTAAAATCAACTCACTGAAATATTCCAGTCGCTAACTCTTCCAGTCTCCCTGTCGTCTAATGAACGGGATTGTGTTTTTATAATGCACCAAAATTTGGATTAAAAGCTAATCTCGACGTCAACGTTAAAACTGGGCTCTTTTATTCTGTCAACAGTCAAAACTCGAATGTCATATTGACATTAGCTTATAATCCACCGCTCTCAGATGTTCTTTGTCTACAAGAGTCATTGTGTTACGTAAATACTGAGGGTCATTTATGCGAATATCATATGATATTCCAAAATTTCAACGAATATCATATATACTATCTAAAAACTTAAACTAAAACGATTTAAGCTCAAGCTAATCCAGCAGTATTAAACAAACTTTCCAGATTAACTAAACTAACCGGTAGGTTTACGCTATAAACTCATTGAGCGAAGCGAAACTCCGAGCGAAGCTCGGAGTTTCGCGAAGCGTTTTATGTTTTGTACTTGGGGGTCGAAACGTGGATGTCCGTCCGTCCGTCTGTCCGTCTGTCCGTCTGTCCGTCTGTCCGTCCGAAAAGAATCTCAAGAACGGCTGAACCGATTTTGATAAACTTTTTTTTTGTTTGAAAGCCAATAATCCTGGGGTGTTAACCTCGCATTGGGGTTTTAAAATTTGGAGCCGTTTATTAGCTACAGGCTAATTTGCATAATTAATTAAGCCTAAATTAGTACTTTCCACAATACTTCACTAATTATTACAGTTAGAAGCAATCTAATTTTAGCATTAAAAGGTTTTTGGGTGCGAGGAATCTGCGTAGACTGTTTAGGAAGCTCCAAAACCGATAGTTGAGCAGTTAGCTAATAGATAATTTGCATATTAGCAAGGTTATAAGCCTAAACTAGGACTTTTTACAATATTTCACTAATTATTAAGGTTAAAAGCAATATAATTTCAGCACTAAAGGGTTTTTAGGTGCAAGGAATTTGAATAAATAGTTTATAAATATATAAAATCGATAATTGAATAGTTAGCTAATAACTAATTTGCATAATAGCTTAATTGACAAGACAAAACTAGGACTTTTTAAATTATTTCAATAATTTTTAGGGTTCACTGAAGGTTTTTGGGTGCGAGGAATCTGAATAAATTGTTTACAAACCTCCAAAACCGATAATTGAATAGTTAGCTAATAGTTAATTTGCATATTAGCTTAATTGACAGGACAAAATTAGGATTTTTTTAAATTATTCCAAAAATTATAGGGTGGCTGAAGGGTTTTTGGGTGCGAGGAATCTGAGGACATTGCTTACAAACCTCCAAAACCGATAAATGAATAGTTAGCTAATAACTAATTTGCATATTACCTTAATTGCTTACGTGTGTTCGAGCTTCGCTCAATAAATGTAGTCCCACTACGACTGGTTTAAAATGTTACATATTTTCAGTTTAAGGTAAACTTCATGAACTCTTAGATACACGGCTGCACTTGTTAATTAAACTAAAAATAAGTTTACTTAAGCTCGTGATTAACTTAAAAACACGTTAGTTGAAGTAAAATTTAATTTAAATTCTAGTTTAGTTAGTCGGTCCGGCCATTTAAGTTTTACTTAAACTAATATTCAAGTTTAGTTTCGCTATATTTTAAGCTTAAGTTTTTAAAGAGAATAATATTGAGCGGGATAGTGTAATCTTTGGGTGCTAATCAATGAATGGAAGGTCGGACCAATACAAAATCGCTTAGAACCACAGCTTGAGGCTTGGCGCCTATCAGACTAAAATGACGACCAGTATGTAATTTCTCGAAGAAACTTATTTAAGTAGATTTTAATTCTTGCAAAAGTAATAAACTTAGTACTTGACGGCGCGTATTCGATGCAGATTTTTCACTGGGTTAATTTTGAGATAATTAAAAAATAAGTAGTCATTATTCCCATAAATGTCAAGCTAAACGAAGTTTTTTTAATGTCACGCACACGTTACCATACGTGCAATCGGCACACAAAATTTCCACTCCCAAAAGAAATTCAATAGCTTGTCCGGCTTATGTTTTGTCGAAACCCTTCATTTTCCAACAGTATCACCGCCATTCGCGGACATCGTAGAGTTTCACGGAAACTCTATGCGGACAAAACTGTTTTGCAGTGACACTGTCTAGAACATTGAAATGTCTGAAAAACAGTGTAGTGGACAATATTTTTATATCATAGACACATACGGACACCTTAGCGGGAAAATTCAAATTTTAGCGGGAAATTCAAATTTAGGTAGGAAAATTCAAATTTTGGCGGCAAATTCAAATTTAGGCGGGAAAATTCAAATTTTGGCGGCAAATTCAAATTTAGGCGGGAAAATTCAAATTTTGGCGGCAAATTCAAATTTTGGCGAGAAAATTCGAATTTTAGCGCAAAATTCAAATTTTGGCGGCAAAATTCAAATTTTGGCGGAAAATTCAAATTTTGGCGGTAAAATTCAAATTTTGGCGGGAATTTCAAATTTTGGCGGAAAAATTCAAATTTTGGCGGGAAATACAAATTTTGGCGGGAAAATTCAAATTTTGGCGCGAAATTCAAATTTTGGCGGGCAATGTTGGCGAACTTGCAAAAAGCAACGAAATTACGCAGTAAATAAATTCCCTTATTTAACGCTTTCCGGGGACACCTTTTAGACTGTAACGACAATGTCCGACAATCCACGCAACTCTATATGTCATATTAACGTAATGCGCAAACAGTATATATACAATATGTCCGTCAATGCAATAATCTATGCGGACATTTTTTTGTTAGAGATAAAGTTTCCGCACACTGTTACGCAATAACAGTATAGCTAGCCTTTTTAAAACAGTATAGGGGGACGATGGATGTGCCGAGTGCACGTATGGTAACGTGTGAGCGACATAATTTTGCACGTTTTAAGACATTAAAATTTTAAATTATGATGGAATTATGCAGGAATGTAGTTGCATATTTTAAGTCAGGTTTGACCACAGAATTTTTATTCCTCAGTTCCTGCTGCTTTAATGGTGAAACAATGCAAATTAATCTAAATTTTTTTAGCATTTCGGATATCCGGCAAATATACTGACATCCGCATACCAGGGTATTACCGGATTATCGTTTCCGGTAACAATCGGTGTCCGTTTTCGTTTCCCCTTCCATTATCGAAAAAACAGAAATTCTGTTATTTTTACCTTCAAATTAGTTTTAAGTCACGTACTGTAGTGACCCGAATAAGAGGGAGGGGGGTTCCCATTTTGAGTAACAATCAACAGGAGTCAGTATCCCTAATAAGAGTCCATAAGCGGATAGAGTCTCTAAACCCTAAGTAGAGTCCATAAATGTCAATTATTCATAATCGTAGAGCATAAATGACTCCAGGACCAAATAATTTGAGTTCGAAACTTTAAAGCGTACTTAAGTTTTGAAAGTAACATTCCAAAGTAAAACCTTGCATTATCGCTCAAGTTCTTGATGCAAGACAAAAGACGTTTAATTCAACGGATAGTTGCACTACCGGATATATATATATGTATATATATATATATATATATATATATATATATATATATTATATAAGTAAGGAAGGGTGCCGGAGCGTGGGTTGAAAATAAATAACAGTCCGTAACCGAATAACAGGGGGTACCCTCTGGAGAGGCCAAATAAATATCAGACCCCCTTGTATTCGGGTCGCTGAAAATATTGCAACCACGTTTACTCCTGTAATATTAAAGTTTATTGCCATAAATAAGTATACATTTGAGTATTTAACTGTCACAATCAACATAAAGGGTCATCGCCGAATGTATACGCATACTGAGACGATTTTCAAAATCATAACCTTTAAATTTATCCTGTAACCAAAATAAATTCGTTAAAAAACTGTGCAACGACCCCGTATTACCCCATTTTTACAGTAACCTTCCTTAAAACACTGGACCAATGTAAAGAACAGGGGCGGAACAGTATTATAAGCACATTCCTAAGCCTAAACCTAAGCCTAAGCCTAAGCGTAAAGATGAGTTTATTCCTAAGCCTAAGCCTAACCCTAATCCAAAGCCTAAGCGTAAAAATGAGTTTATTCCTAAGCCTAAGCCTAACCCTAATCCAAAGCCTAAGCGTAAAAATGAGTTTATTCCTAAGCGTCTCAGCCTAAGGCTAAGCCTAAACCAAGCAAAAAATTAGCCAAAAAGCTTACTCTATTACAGTCCACAGAAAAACGTTCCGCCCCTGATCTTTACATGAACCAAACACTGTAACAAACCCTATAACGAGGCGTTTTAGGTTAAAAATATTCATTTTTCAGGCAAACTCTCATTCAAAAGACGCTTATCCTAACAAATTAAGAGCATGATTGTAAGCTATACCTTTAATTTACTTGTCGGACTCGGTTAAATGTTTCACTGCAATGGATTGCATTTTAAATGTTAAAAAAAGAATGTTTATTTGGTCAACAAAACAAAGTAAAAAACAAAAACAATGAAATAAAGATATAAATTCTAGGAATACTTACCCTTGCTTGAATTAATAACAGTTTTCCTTTATATCTCGTCTAAAATTGTCAACAAATACTGAACTCAGACAGACATTTATGTTTTCAACATTTAAACAAGCACCTATGAATTACCATTAGCAATACAATTTTCACGGCTTAGATTTGAATTAATATTGGTAAATCTACGTTTCGAATCCTCAAATAGCTGGAGATATAAGTGGGTGAAAATTTTTTTTACCCGGCTCGCGCTTTACCTGCGGAAATTTTATTTTCTAACCTGTGGGTATACTTGTAGACAGGGTGCGACCGGATATGAATTGACCGGATACCGGATCCGGATCCGGATATTGAATTTTTTACCGCAACAGGAACCGGATACCGGATATTGTACGTATATGTTAAAATAATTTATTTTTTCGTTGTATTTTTAGCGTGCTTAAGGTTTTCGTCTGTTATAATTCATAATTACTACTGATAAACGGAACTATTTTAATGCAAAAGTGGGTTTAACTCTCGCTCGCGTAGACATGTTAAAAGTAGCTGAAAATTATCAAAACTTGAACATCTTGACATGCCAAAGAAATGTAATGGCAGCAAGAAGTTAAAGACGCTCACTTGTAAAAAGCTGTTTTATGATATTCGGCACCACAACCGTAAATATCCGGTAGGTTTATACCGGATACCGGAACCGGATACGGATATCAGTTTGTGACGGATAACAAACCGGAGCCGGATATCCGGTCGCTCCCTGCTTGTAGATGATTGAAAAACAAATAACAGTCCGGACCGAACAGGGAAGCAGATTCCTCTGGAGATGCGAAATAAATATCAGTTTACCAACTGTTATTCGAGTCACTACAGGATGTAACTGGTCATATTTTGTGTACAAAAGAATGTAACCCGTGAGTGTTGCATTTATAGCCGACCCTACCCTCATTTCTGGGGGGAGGGGCAATATACAATCCTTGAAACCCATGAATATGTAGTGTTATTAGCGACTAATTCCCCCCAAAAATACGGTGGGTATGCGGAAAACGTAACACGCGTTTGTATTACCGAAAATTTTGCCAAGAGGCAAAACTTATCTAAAGAGTAATTAGCGATTCTTGCTTTTAGGTATTTAAATATGGAACCACGGAAGCTTCAAATTAAAAAAATGTCATACAACTGAAAAATTGAATAAAATTCAATGGACAAATTCGGATTCGATGGATCACACGATACAACACCCACCCTTATTACAAACTGATGTGTTACAGCTACTGAGGGTAATTGGATTCCGGCTTCATCATCCCTCAGACTAAAAAGTTACTTGGTGTACGCATGAAATTGTGACTTTAGCGTCGTTAATTAAAAATTTCATTAAAGTTCATTGCAAAGATGGATTTCAGCCAATGTCTAGAAATTTAAAACAGGGGGTCAAAGTCAATTCGTTGCCCCCAGCGCAACGAATTCGTTCCAAGTGTACGCAACGCGCAAAAGTGTTAGCACATGCATCAAAATCTGTATGCATATTTTCTAGTTATAGAACAATACCGTCTATGTGCTATGAAACTATTAAAAACAAAGTATGCTGGAAACCTGCCCAAAATACGTATGT
Source organism: Enoplolaimus lenunculus (assembly GCA_030248215.1). Classification (NCBI taxonomy): domain Eukaryota; kingdom Metazoa; phylum Nematoda; class Enoplea; order Enoplida; family Thoracostomopsidae; genus Enoplolaimus; species Enoplolaimus lenunculus. The sequence continues at coordinate 25,905 of JASANG010001603.1, forward strand.
GGAGAACTCCATGCAGCTATACAAAGTATGACAGAAATTTAGACAAACATTAAAAATATCTCAAATTATAAACAATATACAAACTTACCGATGTGTCTTGAATTAGCAAATATCCGAGTTCATACGTTGCAAATGCTTTAATATGTTTATTGTCTGATTTTGAATCATGAATCGCAATGCATTCTTCCAAACACTGAAATCAAATACAACCAGTCGTAGTGGGACTACATTTGTTGAACAAAGCTCGAACACACGTAAGCAATTAAGGAAATATGCAAATTAGTTATTAGCTAACTATTCATTTATCGGTTTTGGAGGTTTGTAAGCAATTTCCTCAGATTCCTCGCACGCAAAAACCCTTCAGCCACCCTAATAATTATTGGAATAATTTAAATAGTCCTAATTTTGTCTCGTCAATTAAGCAAATATGCAAAATATCTATTAGCTAACTATTCGATAATCGCCTTTAAACGTTTGTAGACAATTTATTCAGATTCCTCGCACCCGAAAACCCATTATTGCTGAAATTAGATTGCTTGTAACCCTAATAATTAGTGAAACATTGTAAACACGCCTAATTTAGACTTATCAAGTATGCTTATATGCAAATTTTCTATTAGCTAACTACTCAATTATTGGTTTTAGACGTTTGTAAACAATTTATTCAGATTCCTCGCACCTAAAAACCTTTTAGTGCTGAAATTATATTGCTTTTAACCATAATAATTAGTGAAATATTGTAAAAAGTCCTAATTTAGGCTTATAAACTATGCTAATATGCAAATTATCTATTAGCTAGCTGCTCAAGTATCGGTTTCGGAGGTTGTAAACAGTCTAAGTAGATTCCTCGCACCCAAAAACCCTTTAATGCTAAAATTAGATTGCTTCTAACTGTAATAATTAGTGAAATATAGTGGAAAGTCCTAATTTAGGCTTAATTAATTATGCAAATTAGCCTGTAGCTAATAAACTGCTTAAAATTTTCTAACCCCAATGCGAGGTTAACATCCTAGGATAGCTTAGGTTTTCAAAAAACCTACGTAAACATAAAAATAAGCTTAAATCCTTTTTTTTTTAGTTTTAAATAAGTTTTTATTTATTTTTTATGAGTGTTTTTAAATGTTTTTTTGATGTTTATTCGCCAAGTCGTTTATCCAAGCTACCCTGAGCCTAAATCTTTGGCATAGGCTCATGCTCAGGCTTAGGTTTTCGAAAACCTACGTAAACATAAAAATAAGCTTAAATCTTTACCAAAGCCTTTGCCTATAAAGCTTACCTGTGAGACATAGCCTAAGCCGGAGTGTTGACTTTAAATGTAATAATTTGAAACTTACCTGAACGGCAATTTCGTTTCGTTTCAACTGAGCAAACAAGACACCTTCGATTAGACATTTGAGAGCTCTAAATTCACTATTTTCGATACGATTGCATTCTGAAACGACATATTCACACGCATACCAGCGCATGTTACTTTAAGGGACGTCCAAGTATCTGGTGGGTCTATAAAAGAGTAGGTTCAGGTTCAAGATTACATTTTTTGCTTTGGCTTAGGCTTAGGCTTAGACTTAGAAACACATTTTTGCAACGCTTAGGCTTAGGCTTAGGTTTAGGCTTAGGAACACATTTTTGTAACGCTTAGGCTTAGGCTTAGGAATACGCTTAACATACTGCTACGCCGCTAAAAGTAACATCGACTCGCCGACCTATAGAAATGCTTGGCTTTAATAAGCTGAGCTTAAAGCACATATACTCAAATGCGTATAGCATCCATCACCGGTACAATAGACTTCTGCAATTGCGAAACACAGAAATTGGCACAAAAGTTGCAAATATAAAATGCGAAAAACTACGCCCAAACTACGAATCTGTTCCATTCATAAAGGTCAAAATCTACAAAAACCTGACACCAACTGGTGATCGGTGCTACACACATTTGTTAACAATCTCAGCCGCAATGAGTTTTGCAATGTTGAATAATTTCAAACAAAATTTCGCAAACACAATCGTAAATTAAACCAAGGTTAAAGGCGTAGTGGCGTATAAAGCATACTCCTAAGCTTAATTCTCAGTGTAAGCTAGGTCAAAAACCAAGTCTAAGCTTAGTCTACAGTGTACGCTTACTCTATTTAGAGCCCTACGGAAAAAACGGAAAACGAACCGCCACAAAAAGTAACATGGGTCGCCAAACGGCCAGGGAATTAAAGCACAATATATATATTGCCGAGTCCATCTTCGGAGATGGAAGCCAAATTAATGACTCCAGTACGTTGAGTACCTCCAAGCAATTGACCAATCGAATCGTCACAACATGACGAAAACGCTCGCCATAAATACATCACTTCAAGAATGCAAACAATCCATATTTCTCGCAATTTTGTCGAATCAAAATCGTTACATACGTTACTGTGCAATGATTGGTTATTATTACAGTTATCAGACGATGATTGGTTACATTTATCGAACGATGATTGGTTATTATTGCATTTATCAGACGATGATTGGTTATTATTGCATTTATCAGACGATGATTGGTTATTATTGCATTTATCAGAATGATTCTCGCCAAATTGAAGCATCATTTTCGCCTGTAAAAACATATTTGTAGAAAACTGAATTTTAATTTGAATAAAGCTGAAACGACCATCATATGTAAAATTTGTATATATAAATATCGGTATATGTTTACGACGCGGATTGCGCTATATTCGACGTCCGGCGCCGTCCGTCACCGTACGTCACCCGTACGGCGCCGTCCATCATCCATACGGCGTATCGTTAGCTGGTAATGGATGCTATATGCAGTTGAGAATATATCACCAGGCGCTTAACCTTAAAGCTACGTGAAACGTTTTCCAACAATCCGTGACTGGCGTGTGAAAATTGCCTACACAATGTGAACGCAAGTTATTGTGGACGCAATGGCGGATCCATTGGGGGCACCCCGGCCGTGGCCCTCCCCCCAACAGCATCTCGACAAACATTATATAGCAATTTTATGGCAATAGTTCTGGGTTTGTGTGTGGGTGAAAAAATTAGTTTATTACCTGTGAAATTTTGCCCCCCCCCCATTTTGAAATCCTGGATCCTCCACTGTGTGGACGATGCATAAGTTGAACAAAAAACGATCGCTGTACCCGTTTGATAACAAAAGCTTCAATTGGATTTGACTTTTTACGAATTGCTTTCAAACCCGCTTCGAGTTGCGAGAGTCCGTCGCAGTGGCGAAAAGATGCACCAAGACATACTAAAAATGAAATAATTCACTAAAAGTTATATTCAGCTTCAATCATAGTTACAAGGGCCAATGTTAGTTTCAGGGGCGTAACAGTAGGTTAAGTGTATTCCTAAGCCTAAGCCTAAGCCTAAGCAAAAAAGTGGTCCTAAGCCTAAGCCTAAGCAAAAAAGTAGTCCTAAGCCTAAGCCTAAGCAAAAAAGCGGTCCTAAGCCTAAGTCTAAGCCTAAGCAAAAAAGTGGACCTAAGCCTAAGCCTAAGCCTAAGCGAAAAAAATGTAATCTGGAATCTAAACCTACTCTTTTATGAACCAACCAGAAACCTGGACGCCCGAGAAAGTAACATAGGCCGTTACACGTTTGCGATGTACAAAATCTCCACAAGAAATGAGAGCACCCGAACACTTTAGCGTCAACCATTTAAACTCAATCAATGATAGTAAACTCTACAGGCCAGTAGCCAGCCTAATCTGCGACTGCTAGGCGGGTGACAACCACTTTTACACGGGTGTGCAATTAACAACGATAATCGGGGCTAAAAAATTTTCTCGGGGGGGAGCAAAATTTTTCTAGGGGCAACTGAGCCATTTCAAAACGCCCCCACGGCTGTCAACCTGAAGATACAGCATTCATTTTAATACTTCCGAGTTCAACTCTTGGTTCGGAATTGGATTTGAGATCAAATTAAAAATATGTATGCCAAAAAATGGACATTGTAATATTAACGTTTCGTTGTGTGAAAACAAAATTTTTGCATGCAGATTGTTGTGCATTCGCTAATTTTTGCGCATTGCTGCAAATCCGTCTAACTATCTAACATTTAACGTGTAATTCTGTCTGTCAAACCACTTACGAGCACACATATAGTGATAGTATCCAGGAGCCCAACGTGAAGATTGCTTCAACCTGTAACCGAAATATGAGAATTATAGACAAAAAACCAAATGTTAAATGAATAAAAACCTATATTTTTGGAAATTTGAAAGAAAAAAGTTTGGAAATTATTAATACCAGACCAGACTAAACATAGTACAACAGTAGTATTAAACTAACTTTCCAGATACACTAAACTAAGTGGTAGATTTATGCTTAAACTCATTTAAAATCTTACATATTTTTAATTTAACTAAAATTAATGAATTCATAGAATACACATGCGCTACACTTGTTACTTAAACTAAAAATAAGTTTAACTTAATCTCATCTTAAACTTAAAAAATATGTTAGTCTAAGTTAAACATACAATTGTAGCTTAGTTCAGTTTTACTTAAATTAATACTCATATTTTGTCAAGCTATGATTTAAGTTTAAGTTTTTAGAAATTAGTACATAAATTATGGACAAATAATTAGCATAACAACAATTAATAACCTACTCATTAAAACACTTGAAAGCTTGATCCCAATTCAAACGTAAAACAAAACACCAACCTGAAAGTAAAACAATTCATGCATTAAACACCAATTGCAATTCTATAACGCATATTCCGCAATAACTTGCGTACTGTAGGGACCCGATAAGGGGGGTAATAAGAGGGGTCCCCGTTTTCAGTCCCAATCAATAGGAGTCCGGGCCCATGTTACGCTGAGGGCCGTCCCACTGTCCCGGGACAGTGGGACAGTGGGACAGCGGGACAGTAGGACAGCGGGACTGTCCTACTAACCCATTGTCCCGCTGTCCTACCGTCCAACTGTCCCGCTGTCCTACTGTCCTACTGTCCCGCTGTCCTACAGTCCCGCTGTCCCACTGTCCCGCTGTCCTACTGTCCCGCTGTCCTACTGTCCCGCTGTCCTACTGTCCTGCTTTCCCACTGTCCCGCTGTCCCACTGTCCCGCTGTCCCACTGTCCCGCTGTCCCGTTGTCCCGCTATCCTACTGTCCCGCTGTCCCACTGTCCCGCTGTCCTGCTGTCCCACTTGTCCCGCTGCCCTGCTGTCCACACTGTCCCGCTGTAATACTGTCCGACTGTCCTACGGTCCCGCTGTCCCGCTGTCCTACTGTCCCGCTGTCCTACTGTCCCGCTGTCCTACTGTCCCACTTGTCCCGCTGTCCCACTGTCCCGCTGTCCTGCTGTCCCACTGTCCCCGCTGTCGTACTGTCGCTCTGTCCATCTGTCCCGCTGTCCTACTGTCCCGCTGTCCTACTGTCCCACTTGTCCCGCTGTCCCACTTGTACCGATGTCCCAATTGTCCCGCTGTCCTACTGTCCTGCTGTCCTAGTGTCCCGCTGTCCTACTGTCCCGCTGTCCTACTGTCCCGCTGTCCCAGTGTCCCCGCTGTCCTACTGTCCCGCTGTCCTACTGTCCCGCTGTCCGCCTGTCCTGCTGTCCCGCTGTCCTACTGTCCCGCTGTCCTACTGTCCTACTGTCCCACTGTCCCACTGTCCCGCTGTCCTACTGTCCCACTGTCCCGCTGTCCTACTGTCCCACTGTCCCACTGTCCTGCTGTCCCACTGTCCCGCTGTCCTACTGTCCCGCTGTCCTACTGTCCCGCTGTCCCACTGTCCCGCTGTCCCACTGTCCCGCTGTCCGACTGTCCCGCTGTCCTACTGTCCCGCTGTCCTACTGTCCCGCTGTCCTTCTGTCCCGCTGTCCTACTGTCCCGCTGTCCCACTGTCCTGCTGTCCTACTGTTGCCGCTGTCCTACTGTCCCGCTGTCCAACTGTCCTGCTGTCCCACTGTCCCGCTGTCCTACTGTCCCGCTGTCCTACTGTCCCGCTGCCCTGCTGTCCCCGCTGTCCTCCTGTCCTGCTGTCCTACTGTCCCGCTGTCCCGCTGTCCTACTGTCGTGCTGTCCCACTGTCCCACTGTCCTGCTGACTGTCCCGCTGTCCTACTGTCCCGCTGTCCCACTGTCCCGGTCCCGCTGTCCAACTGTCCCACTGTCGAGCTGTCCTATTTTCCCCCACTCCTCTGTCCCGCTGTCCTACTGTCCCCGCTGTCGTACTGTCCCGCTGTCCTACTGTCCCGCTGTCCCACTGTACCGCTGTCCTGCTGTCCCGCTGTCCCACTGTCCCGCTGTCCCACTGTCCCTCTGTCCTGCTGTCCCACTGTCCCGCTGTCCTACTGTCCCGCTGTCCTACTGTTCCGATGTCCTACTGTCCTGCTGTCCCGATGTCCCGCTGTCCGACTGTCCCGCTGTCCTACTGTCCCGCTGTCCCACTGTCCCACTGTCATGCTGTCCCACTGTCCCGCTGTCCTACTGTCCCGCTGTCCCGCTGTCCTACTGTCCTCCTGTCCTACTGTCCCGCTGTCCCACTGTCCCGCTGTCCTACTGTCCCGCTGTTCCCGCTGTCCCGCTGTTCCTCTGTCCCACTGTTCTCCCCGCTGTCCACTGTCCCACTGTCCCACTGTCCCGCTGTCCCACTGTTCCGCTGTCCTACTGTCCCGCTGTCCTACTGTCCCTACTGTCCCACTGTCCTACTGTCCCGCTGTCCTACTGTCATGCTGTCCTACTGTCCCACTGTCCCCCTGTCCCACTGTCCCGCTGTCCTCCTGTCCCGCTGTCCCTCTGTCCTGCTGTCATACTGTCCCGCTGTCCATCGGTCCCGCTGTCCTACTGTCCCGCTGTCCTACTGTCCCGCTGTCCTACTGTCCCACTGTCCTACTGTCCCACTGTCCTACTGTCCCACCGTCCCGCTGTCCTACTGTCCCGCTGTCCTACTGTCCCGCTGTCCCGCTGTCCCACTGTCCTACTGTCCCGCTGTCCTACTGTCCCGCTGTCCCACTGTCCTGCTGTCCCACTGTCCCGCTGTCCTACTGTCCCACTGTACCGCTGTCCTACTGTCCCGCTGTCCGACTGTCCCGCTGTCCTACTGTCCCGCTGTCCCACTGTCCCGGGATAGCGGGACGAACCCTCAGCGTAACATGGGCCGGAGTCCGTATCCCTAATAAAAGTCCGTAAGCGGATAGAGTCTCTAAACCCTAACTAGAGTCCATAAATGTCAATTATTCCTAATAGCGCATAAATGACTCCAGACCAAATAATTTGAGTTCGAAACTTTAAAGCATACTTAAGTTTTGAAAGTAACCGGCAAATATACTGACATCCGCATACCAGGTATTACCGGATTTCCAGTTTCCGGTAACAATCGGTGTCCGTTTTCGTTTCCCCTTCCATTATCGAAACGAAAATTTATCTTTACCTAAAACATTTTTGGTAACTACTGTCGTAACCAATAAAAGGTTTCCATTTTGAGTAACAATAAACAGGGAGTAATTATTCACTGATAAGAGTCCATAAGCCGATAAGTTATTAAACCCTAACTAGAGTCCATAAATGTCAATTATTCCTAATCGTAGCGCATAAATGACTCCAGGACCAAATAATTTGAGTTCGAAACTTTAAAGCGTACTTAAGTTTTGAAAGTAACATTCCAAAGTAAAACCTTGCATTATCGCTCAAGCTTTTGATGTAAAGCAAAAGACGTTTAATTCAACGGATAGTTGCACTACCAGATATATATAAGTAAAGGAAGTTTGCCGGAGCGTGGGTCAAAAATAAATAACAGTCCGTAACCGAATAACAAGGGTCTAAAGAGGCCAAATAAATATCAAGTTTTCCCCTCTTATTCGGGTCACTACAGTACACCAGTAAACATTTTCAATAATAAAATAACACGAAAAATTCTAAATGCACTAATGAAAATACATATATCCGATGTAAGTTCCCACACTTTTTCAGTTTCAAACTTTACCGCAGCTGGTAAAACTTGAAATTTTAAAAATAAGCGCTCCAGCCTCATCTGAGTATTCCAACTAATTTTTCCCCACTGATTAAAAATTTCAAAATGAATCCAAACATACCCAGTTCGTAAGAACACATCATTCGCAGGTCAGATTGTGCGCCAGCCATTTCAACAGCTTCTGTCAAAACAACGCACGCCACGTCAACTTGTCGCTGAAATTAAAACGACTCTGCACGCCAGAGTGATCGATCACCGCTCTTTGACAAGAGTATGCAACTGGGTACATTTTGTGTAGAAAAGAATGCACTTAAGAGCGCTCGTTGAGTTTAAAATAAAGTCTTTCTCGTATATTTATAGAGACAAAAGCTATTAAAAGACTACCATATAACGTAAACAAATAAATATATTTTAACCAACACTGATTGCTGTTTTTCAAATAGCAAAAGACGTCGTCGTCTATTGCTGCTGAAAATTTCCACATTCCGTACACAAATTAAACTAAGCAATGCATAAACCTTTACTATTTCGAAAGGCTAATAAAACTGTAAATAACCAGAATCCTGGCAAACGCTTTTGAGTGAAAATTATTTTCACCTGGTTTAAAAATTACAACAAAAAGCCAGCCAAACGATCAATGTTAGGTTTACCTTAAGCCGATGAATTCGCCCCTGGAAATATAGGAACAAAACACTCGATTTGGTAGCTGAACTTTGGTTTTCGACCAATCGTTGTGATTCAGCAATGCCTGAAATAAATATTTTACGCGTTTGCTAATTTAAATTCGCAATGTATTATTCACGTATGTCAGAAGCGTAAGCAGGCTCGTAGCTAGCTCACTTTGCTAAGGGAGGTGGCAAAAATTTGTCAGGAGGGGCATTCAAGGGTTTCAATGACTTACAAGCAAGGTTGATAATGTTCTATGGGGGCCCCAAAATTTTTCCAGGGGGGCTTAGCCCCCCTGACTCTCCCCTTGGCTATGGGTCCGGGCGTAAGTCGGTAAAAATATCTTTTTACCCGCAGATATATCCGCGCAACATTGCTTTAGCCGCTGCCCACCTTTATTTTTTCTTTTGTGTAATTTTTTCTTTTGTGTACAGAAAACAATTGTGTTTATTTCCTAGTTTATTATCACTTCGGCTGAGTAACTTGAAAGCGTACCGATTTAAACGGGAAGTTGAACTTGACGCTTTTGCTAAAAACTTTAATATCTCAAATTAACACGCCTCAATATCGACAAAACTAATTTAAGTGTAGCTAACTGTTGCCTTGGGACCAAATACTCAAATGCATATAGCAACTATCATCAGTTGTTAATAGGTTTTCAAATTCACTAACTATTGCAGTTATCGGACTCAAAATTGGTTCAGTAGTCGAGCAAATCATGCGCGAAAAATGTGATGAATTTTGATACTCAGCATTCACTGCTTCGAAAGCGTTACAAGACTTATCACCAACTAGTAATAGGTGCTACACACATTTGATACTACGGCCTTTAGAAGCTAATTTAGGTTATGAGCCTTGAAAAAACTGTTAATTTACCTGGAGAAGTTAGTGTACCGTCAATAGCAAAAAACGGCCGCGCTATCGTTTGATACCATAGAAGAAATAGACTAAAATACAAAATATTAATCCATAAGCTTCAACGTTGGTTAATAATTAGCCTGGCCCATGTATAGAACAAGGCCAGTACAGTAGTATAAGCAAATTCCTAAGCCTAAGCTTAAGCCTAAGCGTATGGATGAGCCTATTCCTAAGCCTAAGCGTATGGATGAGCCTATTTCTAAGCCTAAGCCTACGCGTATGGATGAGCCTATTCCTCAGCCTAAGCCAAGCTTAAGCCTAAGCGTATGGATGACCCTATTCCTAATCCTAAGCCTAAGCCTAAGCGTATGGATGAGCCAATTCCTAAGCCTAAGCCTAAGCGTATGGATGAGCCTATTCCTAAGCCTAAGCCTAAGCGTATGGATGAGCCTATTTCTAAGCCTAAGCCTAAGCGTATGGATAAGCTTATTCCTAAGCCTTAGCCTAAGCCTAAGCGTATGGATGAGCCTATTCCTAAGCATAAGCCTAAGCCTAAGCAAAAAATTAGTCTAAAGCTTAAACTGACTCTACTATAGCCTCTCCGGAAAACGATCCGGCCCTGATCTATACGTGTGGCCATTAGCCTAAACGACACTGCTTTAGTCAACAACTTCTTTGTCAGTATTCTCAAATGTGTGTAGCACCTATGATTAACATTTTAATTGTTGAAATACGGGTGGTCAGCAGCGTCGCCAGACCAGAATTTTTCTGAGGAGAATAATCATAAACTTTCTCCAGGTTATTTTAAAGCTTGTAACATACAACTGTCCGTTTGTTGTGTTCATAAATTGAAATGAGGAATATAAAACATCGTCAATATTTGTCTTTTTATATGCGTCCCTGGATACAATTAGCCTTATACTAAAACATCACAGCTTCAAGTTGCGCTATACTTGTCATACGGCGCCGTCTGTCACTATGCGTCATCCATACGACGCCGTCCGTCACGGTGCGTCATCCGTACGGCGCCGTCCGTCACTGTGCGTCATCCGTACGGCACCGTCCGCCATCGTGCGTCATCCCTACGTTCCGTCCCTCACCGTTCGTACCATAAGTTATCGTTCGTCATCAGGTATTTGTGTACGCTACCGCACGGTGAGGGACGGCGCCGTTCGGGTGACTCGCGGTGACGGACGGCGCCATTCGGGTGACTCTCAGTGACGGACGACGCTTTACGGATGATGGACTTCGCCGGACGTCAACAAAACTATAGCGCAATCCTTACTAATATAATGCTTTAGCATAAGTCAGGTTCGTTTTCAAATATAAATCTTAAAAAAACGTTGCCAAAACCTTACGTTGCCACCGGTCCTTTCATGGTTTCACTTTGCGCAACCAAACGTAAACATCGAAGACCCAAATTTCGGTTTGACGAAAATCCAAGAATTTTCAGTACCCGCAAAATGCTCGGAGACAAGATTGACATGCATAAATGAAAGACACCGTAACCAAAGCACACAGATGTATACAAATGTGCAATTATTGCAGAATTCATTGTTGTTTTCAATTTAACGTTATGTTCTTGTTGTTGTGTTGATATATTTGGATTGAAATACGATTCAATTTGTGTATAATTTAGCTAAAAAGTTAACTTTGACAGCCAATACCAAATTATCATCAGCAGAGCTACTGTTATTCGTGAAGATATGTGGCGTACAGCTTCACGTTTCTGCTAACGGTTGGTTAAAATATACTAATCAACCGGTTTAACGCAATACACAAAAGTTAGCGAATGTACAACAATCTGCATGCTAATTTTCGTTTCACAAAACAATCACTTCTGTTTATAAGAAGATATTGTAAACAAAGTAATGCTCAAACTTTGCCCAAAATACGTATGTTGTCCATTCTCGCTTTAACAGTATAGATTTATGCAGTCTCAGTTACCAGCTCTACTGATCACTACTGTCAATGAGACAAAGACGCTCACTTGTTTTTTAACTATACACCTGTGGCATGGAGTTGTCTTTGACTTCGTTGGGCTATTGTTAGTTCTACCGGATCGCTAAAAAATAATTATTTTTGTTAGTTTTCAACTTGATTTAGAAAAATTAGACAAAATTGACAAATTTAAGAGGTTTCCAAGTACTCTAAAAGTCCAAAATATCCTTGTGAAACATCTATGTTCAATTGCCAGTTTTGTATGACTAAAATATACATTAGTGAATGCTTGAAAATTATAGTTACTAGTCAACGTGTTGCAAAATTTGAAACGCATAAGCTTTCAGCGCAAAAACGCGAGTCCGTAGCCATAGGTTAACGGTATTTTGTCAAGAAATCTAATGTGCACGAGAAAAGACTATCACTGTGTACATATACACTGATCTCTAATTTGCATATATGCACTTTTCTCTGTTACAAATATGCACTGAAATGCTGGAAGTCTACCCAAAATACGTATGTGGGGCGTTCCGGTTTTAATTAGTCCAAATGTGTTCTTTTTGAACACTGAAAATCAGCAATAATTCTCAAATAATTGGGACTACTCTGCCAGCGTTGCGCAGTGCGCAAAAGTTAGCGAAAGCACAAAAATTTCCTTGCAAATTTTCTTTTTATAAAACAACCACGTTTATTTCCTAACAAAATATTGTAAACAAAGTAATGCTGGAAAGTTGCCCAAAATACGTATGTGGAGCGTTCCAGCAAACGTTTTTTTGCGTTTACTTTTTTCTGCCATTTCGTCAAATTAATATCGGTCGGAGTTTCGATCACAGTCACGGAATTTTCATCTTGCCTATAAACAAAACAGATTTCACTTGAATAATTTTTTTCAAACCGATCCGTTCTCCAGATTCTGCTATTTGACAAAAATAATTATTTACTACACATAAAGGGTTTACTTGCACTGTGAATTCCAATGAGTTGACCAATCAACTCAGAGAAAATTAGCTATTTCGGGATGTTTTCTGAGTTGATAACAGTAAATATTAACTTGCTCTGATCTGATATAAATTTTTGGTGAGTTGATTAATTAACTCAGAATGAGTTCATTCAATTCAGAATTATGAGTTCTGAAAGACATAATTGAGAGCTCAGACTTCTGTGTGCATTCAACTCATTCTGAGTTAAAATCAATTCACTTGAATTTACAGTGTGAAGGTTTCTGGTTTCATTTAAGAGTCAGTTGAACAATTTATATCCATGATGTTACAATATTTAAAAACGGAACTTGCGGAAGAAAATAGCATATATAACAGGCAGAATTGGCTTAGTAGCCAAAATAAAACGAGAATAAGATCGAAACTTTTCCTCTGACCAATACGTAAGTACCATGAAAAATTTCTCAACTCGGCATCAAATTTTAGTTATTTTCCAGAAAACTTAAACAAAATGTATTTTTTGTGCTCTCAAAATAGCAAAATGTGTTGGAATTTAAGCAATTTTTCTCATATAAATTCTCAAAAATAATGTTTTATATTTTTTAATATTACATTTTAATATATTTTCTGCTCAATACAAAAGGGAAAACTGTTTCATACCTCGTATTTTCATTTTGAGCAAGCTCCAACGAAGAAATCCGTCGGAATTTAAGACAATTTGAGTCCATATCCACGTTTTCGGTTGCGGTCGGCGGTTCTTCACCTGAACACCGGGCGTACAGAGGCGTTGATCCATTTTGGTCCGACGGGCAGTCAGTATGTGACCTTGGTACAGTACTACTTGCACTGCTGCTCAACCCATAACAATAACACTGTTCAATATAAACATTGCACAATCGCATAACAGCCGTATATGATTGATCGTATATTTTCCACGCTTTTCTAAACAAAAATCATTCTCGAACTTAATTCATCAATCTATATTAATAAAGCTGGAACGCCTCACATTCGTAATTTCCTTAAATTTTTCTTTATAATTGTTTGAAACACGATAGAACAATTTAATCTGTTAGACAGTCCGCGCGTTCGAGTCAAATCCACAATACTGACCGTCCTAACCGCGCCTTCAGTCAGAAATAATCGTAAAAAACAAACGTACAGCTCAAATGTGATATTCTACCATACTACTCTATAGCTCAATCCACAATCCACGATAACAACAATTATACGAACCAAGACCTGTAGCCAGAGAGGAGTCTGAGGGTGAGGTCACGCAACCCTAAAGACATTTCATGGTCCCTAAAGAATTTTACTTCCCACATGAAGCATGGGATACCTTGCGTCGCCTCATAAAATGACCACTGCACGGGACCTCCAGTCAAACCTATCGATAGTCATAGTATACCTGATTAAAAACCTTTTCATTAACCGCCAACTTCATGTTTATCATAAATATTGCATTGTACAAATGCATCAGCAAGCAGTATGTCGAGTTGATACCTTCACAATACCGCTACTCGTTGTCCTAAAACTCGTTCCCTCACCTTGCTAGGGTGGGCTAAAGGTTAGACAGCATCAAAGGTTTCTATGACCTTACAAGCAAGTTTGCGACTTTTCTAGGGGTCGCTATATTTCTGATGACGTCCGGTCCCGTTTCACCCTCCGGCCATCGGTCACCGTCTTTCCTCGGTATCGAACGTGAGTATTCATGTACGATACTACAGTCGGGCGGTGACTGACGGCCTTATACAAGTATAGCGCAACCCTAGGGCCAAGATATTTCTACGCGAGGTTGAACTAACTGCCCCGTTCATTACAGAACCAATGCCCTGCAGATCTGCATTCCCAGCAGGTCCCATGCAAAACGTTTTAACCCGCGTCCCATAATTTACGCTTGATTAGCTTTATCAGCTTCCGAAATACCGCCGTTTAACTGAAGTTAGTTCCGAGTTTTTGAGTACCGATAAGCGTCAGATTTGTGCTGATTCAAATGTGGTCAAAAATCGCTGACAGTTAAACGACGCAAAAGTTCAAAATATTCAGTGAGTACAAGAGAACCCTTTTAGCATTTTTATTTAGTATCAACAGGGCGCTAACCCTTTAAAAACTTAAATTATAGCTTAACTAAACTTGAATATGAATATAACCAAATCTTAACGGCTGGAAAATAAACAATTTTAATTTCATTCTACATATATTTTTAAGTTTCGAGCGAGTTTAAGCTAAACTTATTTTTGGTTTAAGATATAAGTCTCTCAAAAACTATGTAGGTTTTAGAATTATTCAAGTTTACTAACCAAAATGTCCAGATTTCAAATGACTGAAATTATTATTGAATTTAAAAGTCAACCAAGAGTTAAAATTTTACATTATAACTTCTTCTCCACACACAGCAGTAGCTGCTTCAACGAAAGGATTGTCTTGTCTAAAATAGTAGACACAGTAGACAGAATAGATCAACGGTTGGTTAAATAAGTCTTGTGTAACTTTGGAACCAGTGAATGATGAGGTTAAAAATTTAGCACATTTTTTGCATTTGACTTGTAATTCTTCAGAGGCAATTTAGTTTCGCAATTCAAGAGTTAGTGCGAAAACGCATCTCTAATTGGTGATAAGGCTTCCAGCATGAAAGTGGGACGTGAAACCCCGCTGGGTCTCATGAGGCAGGGGTGAGCGAGACTGCATCTGGCCGCTCTGTGAGGTGGCAAAATTGCCAAAACGCGCAAGATTAATTTCTCTCCGATTTAAAAGTTTTAGCTGAAAAGCTGGTAAGATGGTAATTTTTTCAGCAGTCTGAACGTCTTAAAATTTTTTATAACTCATCGAAATATTGTTCTGCCGCTTGTTAAATTTAGTTTAAAACTGTGCGAAGTATGTGAAAGTTTCATAAGACAGATTGGATTGCATAAAAATACTGCAGAACAACATAAAAATCGCTGAAATGTTATTAGCTAAGGTACATAACTGCTAATTCAATGGAACTGTGACCGGTTAAAGAAACTTCTTCCAGACACTGCCTTGCGTATCTGCCGTATTACACGCTACTTACATCCCTGTGCCATACGCATTTAAGAATACGAACCCTCGGAACCGCTTTCAATAGAAAGACAAAAGCCTTACCTACGACTGGCTATATTTCTACGCCGATCAAATTGACACAATAGTAATAAGTTCATTCGTCAAACATACGGGTACTGACTAACAAATTGCAACGATTGCTCGAGCTGATTTCCAGTAGATTCTGCGGTTGCTGCTTTTCGAACTGTTTCTAGCATTCATTATGTCAATAATTTTGTCATAATAAAATAATTATTTCCGTTAATCACAGATTATGCAAATGTGGTATTTTGCAACTCGTCGCTAGCGACTTGTAATAAAAATTTTATCCACTTGACAGTTCGTCGTTCATCATTATGCTTAGGATTAGGCTGAAACTTTAGGATTATGGTTAAGAGTATGCTTAGATTAATGGATTACGCTTAAAATTATGCTTAGATTAATTAATAGGCTGTAAGATAAGTTGAGTAGCAAGTTGTTAGCAGAGAATGATAGTAGATTCAAGCAATTTAGCGCAAGCGCTCGCGAATCATGAAATGAGCATCCTTAAACAGGCAGTAGCCGGGATTTCGTTTTGAAAAGCTTCAGTGTGCAACGCACTACCCCTCAAAAGCCACCTGATGTACGGCTGATATTGTGGAAATTGCATAAAACATCGGAACCCAAAATTACGCAAATTTAACCATGGCGAGCCCTTAGCCAAGGCGGGGCCGAGGAGTAGCTCGGCACTCCGCACACCCTTGAAAAATTTTCGTCCCCCAAGAAAATTTCAATCTTTGCTTGTAAATCAACAAACCCACCTCGTATGCGGCTCCTGAAAAATGTTTAGCCCTCCTCTCCAGGTGACCTGGCTACGAGCCTGAACCATAGCGGTGCCCAAACTACGTATCAACGATGGCAACAGATTTATTCACCAATATTTCGTCCCGGGTCTACAGCTGGAACCATACGAAACCTATGAGAACAGACAAAAAATCCTTACAAAAATCGACAAAACTATTAAACAGGAACATTAGAATAGAAATAAAATAAACACAAACAAACACAACAACTAAAAACTCTATTCACATCACCATTGAAGCATTTTAGTTCAACAAAACACCAGACTATTTTAGAGCGTATAGAGAGTCTACGTTCGATCTCACGATACACGGCTGGATTAGTAAAAAATGAATAGGATCCAGCGGCGGATTCACAAATCCATGTCGACAGTGCGGACTGGCAAAAGTTATAAAACACAATTTTTACTGTATGCAATAAAAATATGTCATTTTCCTTAGGGGGAAAACTACAAGGTACCCCCCAGTTTGGATGCGCTAGTGAATATATTATTTGTTGAAATTTTTAGATACATGAAAAATTGCAGTTTTAGGTAAACTTCTTGATCTGAGGGGATCAAAGCAATATTTTCAGTCGTCAAAAATGCTTTGGATGTTGTTCCGTCCCGGCGCAGGAAATTGTATACTGGCTCCGGTACAGGATGGATAATTCATAAACACTGGAAACATATTTTATGTACATGTTTTTTATATTATTTTTTAACATTTTTATCTACGTACATTTATTTCTATGTGTGGAACTCGTTTGCACAGGGACACTCAAGAGTCTGGTCATCTTCAACAATTCACTCCTAGAAATGTTTCAGCCTCGCTTGTAACCAGAACTCCTTTTTAAATGTTATTGCAGCTTATTGGCACCCATCCTAACACAGGCCCACAACCAGCTCACCTTGCTAGGGGGCTAAAGATTTTTTCATGAGGGTCATTGAATGGCTTTCAATGAGTTTACAAGCAAGGTTGAAAATTTTCTAGGAGTGGAGCCGAAAATTTTTCCAGAGGGAATGAGCCACTCTGGCCCCTTTTGGTTAAGGGTCCGCCCTAGTATGTTTAGCTAGTTTCGTGTGCTTTCAAGACCTTAGCGACAGGAGATTCCAGGGCTGAATCCACCCATTGGGATTTCTGTAAAGTGGTCATCAGAAACGGTTTCAATTTGGCACACCAGACCTCCCTTCCCCCTACTTTGTATTTTTATAGACGTAGTCAGCCCTTTCTAAATCTGGCTGCGCTATGGGTCTATATATGTGTATTTGTGTTTATATGTATATTTATTTAGCAAATAATCTCTTGGTTTAATGTGTGTAGCATTGGTTTTTGGTCGTAAACGATATTAAATGTGAGAGAATGTTTAGTCTATTATTGTAATGAATTTGGCATGTATAAAAAGGATGGAAGTAGTATATTATATTCTAAGCTAAGTAAATAAGAAAAAAATTTAGTTAAAATGAAATGACTCTATCACAGCCCTCGGAAAAGATCGGCTGTTTATAATGGGCAGTATTTGATTATATTTGTTGTAGATAAATTAGAGGAATTGAATAGATAGGGGCTTTTCATTTTCAAATTGAAATCACATTGAAAAATGTAATGAGTCCAGTAATAACAGCAAAGCTCGTGGCGCTGGCGGATCTCAGGCGGCACCAAGGAATACCCATACAAGGGGATAATAAATGAGAAAATTTTGTGTAAAGATTTTGTATAAAATTGTGTTTGGCTTCTTGCTCGCAGTCGATTAATGGGAAATAATCGGGTGGGTTTTTGATATATAGGCTTGAAAATATGAATAGATAGAAAATATTTGTATGAAAGATTTTATTGTTGAATGGCAAATTCTAGGACTCATAGAAATTGTCGGAGGTAAATAGTATAGACATGGAATGCAGGCATGGTTATTATATTGTAAAATTAATATCGGTGATCTGATTAGATAATTGATAGGAGTAAAGATTTAAAAGTATGTGATAGATTGAATGGAAAAAATTTAGTTGGTGTTTATAATAAATAAAAAATAAGAGAATACTTTTCAACGCTTATATCCACAGTGAAAATCACGTAAAATACAGTGCGCTTTAATTGCTAAAGTCGATTTATTCTTTGCTGACTACAAACGAGTTTTCCTATTCGAATATTAATTAAACCAAGAGCGGGATGATGTTCACTTGCAGAAGAATGTGCAACTGTGATGCGGTAGTGCATGGTACAACGCGTTGCATTTTTGTCTCACTCTCCCCTGATTTGGGGGGGGGGTAGCTACGATTTATCGTATAGTAAACATAGGAGTTAAAAGAATAATTGGAGCGGCTTTAGCTAAAATTCAAGATATTGGTTCAACGTTCTCTCCAACTAAGCGGGGTAGGTCAAAAATACGTGCGCTGGTTACGTTATTTTGTGTACAGAATGTACCCAATTGCACACTCTTGTGAAAATCATCCATCTTGCTTAAACCAATCAGCGTAATACTGTAGCTCAGTTTTTGTTGAAATTCAATTTCAAAACGCGAAAATACGTCATAAATTTTCATATAAAACTGGATCAAAATGTTTTAAATAACCATCAATTCATCACATTATCGAGCATTATAGGCTGTTAATAATTAGCTGCCCATGTATCTGAAGCATTTTTAGAACAGATATAAACCAATTTATTACATTTATTTATTGAAGAATTTCAAAGTGGAAGGTGTGACAATTGACAAACGACGAATAATTTATATTCTTCACATACGGTCACGAGGCTGCTGTGAGCCATAGGCTAAATCTGATCTACCGAAAATTTCAGTATCATTCGCCGAGACCACTGGCAACGTGCGCCTTTGCGTCGTAGCCAGCGATGCGGTGGAAGCCAAAAAATAGCGTCATTTCTACGGAATTTGCATAACTGAAATAGACAAAATTTTTATGACAACAGATTTTGAAAATATTTCAATAAACATAAAATTCACATTATTTTTACTCCAAGACGCTCGTAATTACTGCATCTGTTTATGGTATATTGAATATTATCATAAATCAGTCGGGAAGAATATGAATTGGTAAGAGAAGATTTATAGAATATGATGAAAATTTTTGAGAATTTGTGGTTATGTCGCATAAATTAAATATAGGATGATTTTTGATGGGATAATAAGTGATGGTTGAAGGTTGTACTTATAGATGGGGGAATTAAAAAGAACGTGGGGTAATTTGTACAGGGATAGAGTTGATATTTGTATATGCATTGGTTAAGAATATGTTTTATATATGTTAGACAGGTATATATAATGAGGTATTGTGGAGAGTATTTTAATGAGGTGGGATATGAAAGTGCTATAATTTATGATTTGGAATTAATCGTTCCAATATTTAGAGTATTGAAAAATTCGTGGTTTAGTAGCATTATAAAATTTCGCTGAGTTTCATTTAACCCTATATCTGTGTTTAAGCGCTGTTCGTGAGTCGCGTGAAAAGGAAAATATAGAAATGTTGAGAATGAGAAAGATTGAGTTCTGAAGATGCTAGTAGTAGGCTATAAGGTTGATAGGGTTCTTATCCCATTAAGAGGCTCTCATGCAGGTCCCCAAATGTCTGCATTCGCTTGTGATGCAAGAGTGTGTTGTTGTGGTCGATGATGGAAATTTTGGATATATTGAAATTATAGCGTCATGTAAGTTAGGGATGGTGTTGAATTTTGAATTGTGGAGAATGTTGAGTTTTTGTTGTTGTGATGTCATCACACAGCTCTGCTTTTGTTGTCAGTCGCTAATGAAGTGGATCAGTAGTGGATGGTTGTGGTGATCTTGTTGCAGTGGGGTTGTGTGTCTTTGGAGGCATCTGGTGAAATCGACTTGCACTTGTATTCTTTTTTGATTCAGCGCCATCAGTTAGGTTGTTCTTGTTTCATATCGTCTTCGCTAAATACAACTTTGGCCAGATGACCTTTTAATATGTGTTGCTTTGACTCTGCTTGCTGAGCTCGGGTATGCGGCAAGCGAGGATTGGGAGCGTCCCAGTAAATGTCCTGTTCTAAGGGTGGCAGTTGACCGTGTAATTCATCAACGAGCATAAATACGATGTGAAAATTTCTAAAATTGAAACAATTATATAAGTTACCGTCGGTGTTAACGAGAAAAGGCAGATTTGATTTGCGAATCGACAGTAAAATTTTCATTATTAGTAATCTGGTAAATTTTGTCTTCGTTAAATTTTTCCGCCTGGAGAATGCGAAAAATGTGTGCCAACCCGAGTAGTTTCCGCACTCACTGAAGAGACACGAATTGTACTTATACTAGTGTCTTTGCTGTGAATGAAGATATGAATTCCGTGTGTGAAACTTTTATTTTGTTTTTAAGCTTCCATTCGTATCGGTGGAAAAATTTCAAATTTGGCAAAACTATAACTAAAATAAAGTCTATTCGGTAACTTTAATTTTTAAGTTTTAAGTAATTGGTATAACATAAAGTAAATAATAATGTAGTGACCCGAATAAGGGGGGGGGGACTGATTATCCTATTTGGATTCTCTAGTGGGCACTCCACTTGTTATTCGGTTAAGGACTGTTATTTATTTTCAACCTGCCCTCCGCTACTCTTCCTTACTGATATATATCGGTATTGCAATATGCTTAGAATAAAGTTTTTTGCCTTTCGTCAAAAGCTTAAGGATAATGAAGGTTATATTAGGAATGTACTTTAAAATTTAAGAACTTTAAGTTTTGATATTATTGGTTAGTCATTTACGCAAATTAGGAATAACTGACCCCCCCCCCCCCCCCCCCCTTACTGATATATATCCGGTACTGCAACTATGCGTTGAATTACACGTTTTTTGCCTTGCATCAAAAGTTTGAGCGATAATGCAAGGTTTTACTTTGGAATGTTACTTTCAAAACTGAAGTACGCTTTAAAGTTTCAAACTCAACTTTGTTTGGTCCTTGATTCATTTATGCACTACTATTACGGATAATTATTGACATTTATGGACTCTAATTAGTGTTCAGGGGCTCTATCAGCTTACGGATTCTTATTAGGGATACGGACTCCTATTGATTGTGACTCAAAATAGGGACGCCACTCTTATTACACCTCTCTTATTCGGGTTACTACAGTAACTGTATTAACCCAAAGTTTCGTAATTTTGATATTATATTACCAGTACACTATAGCTATATTTTCAACGGACGTTGAAATTGAATTTGATTTCACAGATCGTACCGTTAAAAGACGATCTGGATCCGGTGATTCCGTTCGTTACGGTGCTTCAGTTTATTTTCTACATCGGTTGGTTGAAAGTCGGTGAAGATTTGATGGCTCCGTTCGGCGAAGATGACGATGATTTTGAAATGAATTGGATTCTTGACAGGTTTTCTATTGCGTCAATTGCATTCAACTGGTGCACGCACAGGTTCCTAAGCAGCAGGGGAGGGGCTGAACGCCTCCCTGACAAAAGTTTGCCCTCCCTCCAGAATGGTTTCAATCTCGCTTGTAAAAGTCATGCGATATCGTGGCATGCACCTCGTGAAAATTTTTGAGCCACACCTAGCGTGTTGAACAGGCTACGGGCCTGAGTACGCCGCGTGGTCACCCGCTCTAAAAAATTGTATTTCCTTGTCGAACCCTGTTTACAAAATCAAAACAAATCTCCGTATTCAGAGTATTCTGAACATGCAGAACTGACAATGGGTTCCGATACATCATTGGGTCCCATCTGGACGTGAACGTTGTCGGTCAGTTGTTTTATCCTGAAAATTGTTTAAGTACGGTAGTGACCCGAATAAGAGGGTGTAGGGTAATACGAGGGAGGTCCCCATTTTGAGTCCCAATCAATATGAGTCCGTATTCCTAATAAGAGTCCGTAAGCGGATAGAGTCACTAAATCCTAATTAGAGTGCATGAAGGTCAGTTATTCCTAATTGTAGTGCGTAAATGACTTCAGGACCAAATAATTTGAGTTCAAAACTTTAAAGTGTACTTAAATTTTGAAAGTACATTCCTAAGTATAACCTTGCATTATCGCTTAAGCTTTTGACGAAAGGCAAAAAACGTTTAATTCAACGCATAGTTGCAATACCGGATATATATCAGTAAGGAAGAGTGGCGGAGGGCTGGTTGAACATAAATAACAGTCCTTAACCGAATAACAAGTGGAGTGCCCTCTGGAGAATCCAAATAGATATCAGTCCCCCCCCCTTATTCGGGTCACTACATTATTTACTTATGTTATACCAATTACTTAAAACTTAAAATTTAAGTTACCGAATTGACTTTATTTTAGTTATCGTTTTGCCAAATTTGAAATTTTTCCACCGATACGAATGGAAGCTTAAAAACAAAATAAAAGTTTCACACACGGAATTCATATCTTCATTCACAGCAAAGACCCTGTATACAAGTACCGATTCGTGTCTCTTCAGTGAGTGCGGAAACTACTCGGGTTGGCACACATTTTTCGCATTCTCCCGGCGGAAAATTTTAACGGACAAAATTTGCCGATTTCTATAATGAAAATTGTTGCTGTCGATTCGCAAATCAAATCTGCCTTTTCTCGTTAACACCGACGGTAACTTATATAATTGTTTCAATTTTAGAAACTTTCACATCGCATTTATGCTCGTTGATGAATTACACGGTCAACTGCCACCCTTAGAACGGGACATTTACTGGGACGCTCCCAATCCTCGCTTGCCGCATACCCGAGCTTCAGCAGCAGTCAAGCAACACATATTCAAAGGTCATCTGGCCAAAGTTGTATTTAGCGAAGACGATATGAAACAAGAACAACCTATACTTGATGACACTGAATCAAAAAAGGATACAAGTGCAAGTCGATTTCACCAGATGCCGTCGCAACAACAGCGACCCCCAGGCGTGCAACAAGGATCGCCACCAACGCATCCGACTCAGCTGTTGAGTCCACTGTTGCAAGTTGGTCCGCGACTTGACGACAAAAAGCAAGAATATATGATTGACGTGGCGAGCAACGAAAAACGTTCGAATCATTTTCGCTCCACAGATTGCAAAGATTCAACACCAGTTGCCCCTAACTTGGACGATGACGCTATAAGTTGGTCAGATTATGATCCAAAATTTGTCGCAGTTGCAGTCGGACCGCAACAAGCAGCAGCGTCTGTGGCATCACGGAAGGCGAATGGCAGACATCGGGGACCTGGCAGTGAGAGCCTTCTGTTGAATGGGGGGATTGAAGAACCGCTTGATCAACCGTTTGATGAGCCTTTAGCTACTGGGAGCAGTCGTCAGGGAACGTTGCGAAGTCTGTGGTCTCGAGTTGCTCAACGAGTGTTGTCGTTGATTGATTTTGCCGGAGTTCACGGGGCGACTTCAGCGGAACAGGCGCTTAGAAGCAGCGAGGATATAGGGGGGTTTGAAGATGAAACGGTTGCGAGCGAAAGTGTTTATGGAAGTGCGTACGGTGGGACCCCGCGAATTTTTCAATGACTCTAAATCGTGGAACGATTGAAGTTCCAAGATCATGGAAATGTATGAGGCACTTTCATAGTTCCCACCTTGCAGTGGTTAAAGATACTTCTCCCACAATACGGCTCATGTATATATACCTGGGGTCGTAACAGTAGTATAAAAGCATATTCGTTAGACCGAGAGTGCATGATACAAGAGTATGCAACTCTTGAGGTTCCGCGTGCTACAAAATGTACCCGGCACGCGTTGCGTTTTTAATTCACCCCCCATCTTAAGATGAGGGTACAACCTGTGCGAACCATGGCACTGTATGTATCCGGCATCAAAAATGCTTCGCTTATAGTTTAATTTAGGGGTTGCGACATCGACCACAAATTCTTACAAAAATTTTCGTTGCATCCTCTATAAATCGTGTCTCTTGTTACCAATCCGTGAGTTATCCCGGACTGATTTATGATAATATTCATTTTACCATAAACAGATGCAGTAATTACGAGCGTCTTGGAGTAAAAATAATGTGAATTTTATGTTTATTGAAATATTTCAAAATCTGTTGTCAGTAAAAATTGTTGTTTATTTCAGTTATGCAAATTCCGTAGAAATGACGCTATTTTTTGGCTTCCACCGCATCGCTGGCTACGACGCAAAGGCGCACGTTGCCAGTGGTCTCGGCGAATGATACTGAAATTTCGGTAGATCAGATTTAGCCTATGGCTTGCACAGGGGCCTCGTGACCGTATGTTTAGAATATCATTTATTCGTCGTTTGTCAATTGTCACACCTCCCACTTTTTGAAATTCTTCAATAAATAAATGTAATAAATTGGTTTATATCTGTTCTAAACCTGTTCAGATACATGGGCAGCTAATTATTAACAGCCTATAATGCTCGATAATGTGATGAATTGATGGTTATTTAAAACATTTTGATCCAGTTTTATATGAAAATTTATAATTTTTTTCCGCGTTTTGAAATTGAATTTCAACAAAAACTGAGCTACAGTATTGCGCTGATTGGTTTAAGCAAGAGTGGATGATTTTCACAAGAGTGTGCAATTGGGTACATTCTGTACACAAAATAACGTAACCAGCGCACGTATTTTTGACCTACCCCCCGCTTATTTGGGGGGGACGTTGAACCAATATCTTGAATTTTAGCTAAAGCCGCTCCGATTATACTTTAACTCCTATGTTTACTATGTAGATTAAGTGGTGACTACCCCCCCCCCCCAAATCAGGGGGGTCGAGCAAAAATGCAACGCGTTGTACCATGCACTACCGCATCACAGTTGCACATTCTTCTGCAAGTGGACATCATCCGCTCTTGGTTTAATTAATATTCGAATAGGAAGACTCTCGTTTGTAGTCAGCAAAGAATAAATCGACTTTAGCAATTAAAGCGCACTGTATTTTACGTGATTTCCACTGTGGATATAAGCGTTGAAGAGTATTCGTCTTATTTTTTGATTTATTGATAAACAGCCAACTGAAATTTTTTCCATTCAATCTATGCACATGACGTTTTAAGATCGGTTTACGTCCGTATGCAATTATCGGTAATCAGGGATCGACCGGATATTAATTTTACCGGATATAAATAACCGAGTGGGCCTGCGATTCCGAGGTGTCTATAGCTATTTAGCCTGCCGGACAATTTGGCTGATGAGTCGGCTAGAATTTGGGCCGTTCAACAAAATAAGAAAATCTTGTTCATACAATTATTTTTCTATCTATTCAGTATTTTGCAAGCCGGTATATATCAAAAACCCACGGCCGATGTATTGTCCCAGTTCAGTCCGATTGCGAGCAAGAAGCCAAACACAATTTTAGTACAAAATCTTAGCACAGAAATTTTCTGCATTTATTATCCCCGTTGGGGTATGGGTATTCCTTGGTGCCGCCTGAGATCCGCCAGCGCCACGAGCTTTGCTGTTATTTGGACTCAGTTACAGTTGTTTCAAGTGTGATTTCAATTTGGAAAGTTGAAAAGCCCCTATCTATTCAGTTACGTCTAATTTATCTACAACGAATTATAGTTCAAATACTGGGCCCATGTATAGAACAGGGCCGGATCGTTTTCCGGAGGGGCTGTAATAGAGTCAGTTTCAGTTTTAGACTAAATTTTTTTGCTTAGGTTTAGGCTTAGGCTTAGGAATATAGTTATACTACTGTTCCATCCGTGTTTTATACATGGGCCAAATTCAGTGTACATTGGAATAGACTAAACAGTTCTCTCACACCAGCTGTAATAATTGGTTTGCGACCAAAAACCAATGCTACACACAGTTAAACCAAGAGATGTATGTTGCTAAATAAATATACATATAAACACAAATACACATATATAAGACCCATAGGCGCAGCCAGGATTTAGGAAAGGGCTGACTACGGTCTATAAAAATACAAAGTAGGGGGAAGGGAGGTCTGGTGTGCCAAATTGAAACCGTTTCTGATGACCACTTTACAGAAATCCCAATCGGGTGGATTCAGCCCTGGAATCTCCCGTCGCTACGGTCTTGAAAGCACACGAAACTAGCTAAACATACTAGGGCGGACCCTTAACCAAAAGGGGCCAGAGTGGCTCATTCCCTCTGGAAAAATTTTGGCTCCACTCCTAGAAAATTTTCAACCTTGCTTGTAAACTCATTGAAAGCCATTCAATGACCCTCATGAAAAAATTTTTAGCCCCCTAGCAAGGTGAGCTGGTTGTGGGCCTGTGTTAGGATGGGTGCCAATAAGCTGCAATAACATTTAAAAGGAGTTCTGGTTACAAGCGAGGCTGAAACATTTCTAGGAGTGAATTGTTGAAGATGACCAGACTCTTGAGTGTCCCTGTGCAAACGAGTTCCACACATAGAAATAAATGTACGTAGATAAAAATGTTAAAAAATAATATAAAAAACATGTACATAGAATATGTTTCCAGTGTTTATGAATTATCCATCCTGTACCGGAGCCAGTATACAATTTCCTGCGCCGGGACGGAACAACATCAAAGCATTTTTGACGACTGAAAATATTGCTTTGATCCCCTCAGATCAAGAAGTTTACCTAAAACTGCAGTTTTTCATGTATCTAAAAATTTCAACAAATAATATATTCACTAGCGCATCCAAACCGGGGGGTACCTTGTAGTTTTCCCCCTAAGGAAATGACATATTTTTATTGCATACAGTAAAAATTGCGTTTTATAACTTTTGCCAGTCCGCACCGTCGACATGGATTTGTGAATCCGCCGCTGGATCCTATTCATTTTTTACTAATCCAGCCGTGTATCGTGAGATCGAACGTAGACTCTCTATACGCTCTAAAATAGTCTGTGTTGTCGTACTAAAATGCTTCAATGGTGATGTGAATAGAGTTTTTAGTTGTTGTGTTTGTTTGTGTTTATTTTATTTCTATTCTAATGTTCCTGTTTATAGTTTTGTCGATTTTTGTAAGGATTTTTTGTCTGTTTTCATAGGTTTCGTATGGTTCCAGCTGTAGACCGGGACGAAATATTGGTGAATAAATCTGTTGCCATCGTCGATACGTAGTTTGGGCACCGCTATGGTTCAGGCCCGTAGCCAGGTCACCTGGAGAGGAGGGCTAAACATTTTTCAGGAGCCGCATACGAGGTGGGTTTGTTGATTTACAAGCAAGATTGAAATTTTCTTGGGGGAGGAAAATTTTTCAAGGGGGTGCGGAGTGCGGAGCCACTCCTGGCCCCGCCTTGGCTAAGGGCTCGCCATGGTTAAATTTGCGTAATTTTGGGTTCCGACGTTTTATGCAATTTCCACAATATCAGCCGTACATCAGGTGGCTTTTGAGGGGTAGTGCGTTGCACACTGAAGCTTTTCAAAACGAAATCCTGGCTACTGTCCTGTTTAAGGATGCTCATTTCGGATGATTTCGCGAGCGTCGTTTGCGCTAAATTGCTTGAATCTACGACCATTCGTCGGCCAACAACTTGCCACCCAACTGTATCCTACAGCCTATTAATTAATCTAAGCATAATTTTAAGCGTAATCCATTAATCTAAGCATACTCTTAACCATAATCCTAAGTTTCAGCCTAATCCTAAGCATAATGATGAACGACGAACTGTCAAGTGGATGAAATTTTGGATTACAAGTCGTCTAGCGACGAGTTGTCGAAAATACCACATTTGTCATAATCTGTGCATTAACGGGAATAATTATTTTATTATGACAAAATTATTGACATAATGAATGCTAGAAACAGTTCGCAAGAAGCAGCAACCGCAGAATCTACTGGAAATCAGCTCGAGCAATCGTTGGCCAATTTGTTAGTCGAGTTACCCGTATGTTTGGACGGAATGAACTTATTACTATTGTGTCAATTTGATGCGGCGTTAGAAATATTAGCCAGTCGTAGGTAAGGCTTTTGTCTTTCTATTGAAAGCGGTTCCGAGGGTTCGTATTCTTAAATGCGTATGGCACAGGGATGTAAGTAGCGTGTAATACGGCAGATACGCAAGGCAGTGTCGTGGGGAAGAAGTTTCTTTAACCGGTCACAGTTCCATTGAATTAGCAGTTATGTACCTTAGCTTAATAACATTTCAGCGATTTTTATGTTGTTCTGCAGTATTTTTATGCAATCCAATCTGTCTTATTGAAACTTTCACATACTTCGCACAGTTTTAAACTGAATTTAACAAGCGGCAGAGACAATATTTCGATGAGTTATAAAGAAATTTTAAGACGTTCAGACTGCTGAAAAAATTACCATCTTACCAGCTTTTCAGCTAAAACTTTTAAATCGGAGAGAAATTAATCTTGCGCGTTTTGGCTAATTTTGCCACCTCACAGAGCGGCCAATGCAGTCTCGCTCACCCCTGCCTCATGAGACCCAGCGGGGTTTCACGTCCCACTTTCATGTCTGGTATAGCACTTATCACCAATTAGAGATGCGTTTTCGCACTGACGAACTCTTGCAATTGCGAAACTCAAATTGCCTCTGAAGAATTACAAGTCAAATGCAAAAAATGTGCTAAATTTTTAACCTCATCATTCACTGGTTCCAAAGTTACACAAGACTTATTTAACCAACCGTTGTTATCTATGTGCTGTGTCTACTGTGTGTACTACGTATTTTAGACAAGACAATCCTTTCGTTGAAGCAGCTTACTGCTGTGTGCTGGCTATGGTAAGAAGTTTATAATGTAAAATTTTAACTCTTGGCTTTGACTTTTAAATTCAATAATAATTTCAGTCATTTGAAATCTGGTACATTTTGGTTTAGTCTAAACTTGAATGAATTCTAAAACCTACATAGTTTTTGAGCAGCACTTATATCTTAAACCAAAAATAAGTTTAGCTTAAACTCGCTCGAAACTTAAAAATATATGTTAGTTTAAATGAAACTTAAAATTGTTGTTTAGTTTGTTCGTCCAGCCGTTTAAGATTTGGTTATATTCATATTCAAGTTTAGTTAAGCTATAATTTAAGTTTTTAAAGGGTTAGCGCCCTTGTTATTCTTTGTATATCTTTACTAAAGATAAATGCTAAAAGGGTTGCTCTTGTACTCACTGAATTATTTTTGTAACTTTTGCGTCGTTTAACTGTCAGCGATTTTTGACCACATTTGACGATCAGCACAAATCTGACGCTTTATCGGTACTCAAAAACTCGGAACTCAACTTGAGTTCAAACGGCGGTGTATTTCGGAAGCTGATCAAAGCTGAATCGAAGCGTAAGGTATGTTATGTAGGGTATACGCGGGTTAAAACGTTTTGCATGGGTACCTGCTGGGAATGCTAGATCTGCCAGGGCCATTGGTTCTGTAATTGAACGGGGCAGTTGAGTTCAACCTCGCGTAGAAATATCTTGGCACCCTTAGGGTTGCGCTTATACTTGTCATACGGCACCGTCAGTCACCGCCCGCAACTGTGAGTATCGTACATGAATTACTCACGT
Organism: Enoplolaimus lenunculus; assembly: GCA_030248215.1. NCBI lineage: Eukaryota > Metazoa > Nematoda > Enoplea > Enoplida > Thoracostomopsidae > Enoplolaimus > Enoplolaimus lenunculus. Next base: position 55,441 of record JASANG010001603.1, read on the forward strand.
TCGATACCGTAGGGTAACAGACGGTGACCGATGGCACCGGAGGGTGACAACGGGACCGGACGTCATCAGAAATATAGCGAACCCCTAGAAAAGTCGCAAACTTGCTTGTAAGGTCATCAGAAACCTTTGTATGTCTGTTCTCCAACACTTTGAGCCCCACCCTAGCAAGGTGAGCCGGATACGGGAGTTGTTTTTTCAGGACCATAACGAGTTAGCGGTATCTTGTGCAAGGTATCAACTCGACATACTGCTTGCTGACTGCTATTTGTACAATGCAATCATTTATGGACTAAACATGGAAGTTGGCGGTTATATGAAAGCAGGCTTTTTAATCAGGTATACTATGTACTTATCGATGAGGTTTGATCTGGTCAAGGTCACCCGTGCTAGTGGGTCAATTTTATGAGGCGCACGCAAGGATATTCCCATGCTTCATGTGGGAAGCTAAAATTCTTTAGGGACCATGAAATGTCTTTAGGGTTGCGTGAACCTCACGCCTCAGACTTGTCTCTGGCTACAGGTCTTGGTTCGTAATAATTGCTTGTTTTATGCGTGGCATCATGATTCAGGATTGCGAAGCTTATGAGAGTAGTATGGTAGAATATCACATTTGTAGCTGTGAGCGTTTGTTTTTTTGACGACTTATTTCTGACTGATGATAGGCGCTAACCGGTTTGAGGATACCGGTCCAAGTCATTGTGGTAATATTTGGACTCGAACACGCGCGGACTGTTCTAACAGATTAAATTGTTCTATCGTGTTTCACAAGACAATTATCAAACGCAAAAATTTACAGGAAATTACGAATGTGAGGCGTTCCAGCTTTATTAATATAGATTGATGAATTAAGTTCGAGAATGATATTTTGTTTCAGAAAAGCGTGGAAAATATACGATCAATCATATACGGCTGTTATGCGATTGTGCAATGTTTATATCGAACAGTGTTATTGTTATGGGTTGAGCAGCAGTGCAAGTAGTACTGTACCAAGGTCACATACTGACTGCCCGTCGGACCAAAATGGATCAACGCCTCTGTACGCCCGGTGTTCAGGTGAAGAACCGCCGACCGCAACCGAAAACGTGGATATGGACTCAAATTGTCTTAAATTCCGACGGATTTCTTCGTTGGAGCTTGCTCAAAATGAAAATACGAGGTATGAAACAGTTTTCCCTTTTGTATTGAGCAGAAAATATATTAAAATGTAATATTAAAAAATATTAAAACATTATTTTTGAGAATTTATATGAGGAAAATTGCTTAAATTCCAACACATTTTGCTATTTTGAGAGCACAAAAAATACATTTTGTTTAAGTTTTCTGGAAAATAACTAAAATTTGATGCCGAGTTGAGAAATTTTTCATGGTACTTACGTATTGGTCAGAGGGAAAAGTTTCGATCTTATTCTCGTTTTATTTTGGCTACTAAGCCAATTCTGCCTGTTATATATGCTATTTTCTTCCGCAAGGTCCGTTTTTAAATATTGTAACATCATGGATATAAATTGTTCAACTGACTCTTAAATGAAACCAGAAACCTTCACACTGTAAATTCAAGTGAATTGATTTTAACTCAGAATGAGTTGAATGCACACAGAAGTCTGAGCTCTCAATTATGTCTTTCAGAACTCATAATTCTGAATTGAATGAACTCATTCTGAGTTAATTAATCAACTCACCAAAAATTTATATCAGATCAGAGCAAGTTAATATTTACTGTTATCAACTCAGAAAACATCCCGAAATAGCTAATTTTCTCTGAGTTGATTGGTCAACTCATTGGAATTCACAGTGCAAGTAAACCCTTTATGTGTAGTAAATAATTATTTTTGTCAAATAGCAGAATCTGGAGAACGGATCGGTTTGAAAAAAATTATTCAAGTGAAATCTGTTTTGTTTATAGGCAAGATGAAAATTCCGTGACTGTGATCGAAACTCCGACCGATATTAATTTGACGAAATGGCAGAAAAAAGTAAACGCAAAAAAACGTTTGCTGGAACGCTCCACATACGTATTTTGGGCAACTTTCCAGCATTACTTTGTTTACAATATTTTGTTAGGAAATAAACGTGGTTGTTTTATAAAAAGAAAATTTGCAAGGAAATTTTTGTGCTTTCGCTAACTTTTGCGCACTGCGCAACGCTGGCAGAGTAGTCCCAATTATTTGAGAATTATTGCTGATTTTCAGTGTTCAAAAAGAACACATTTGGACTAATTAAAACCGGAACGCCCCACATACGTATTTTGGGTAGACTTCCAGCATTTCAGTGCATATTTGTAACAGAGAAAAGTGCATATATGCAAATTAGAGATCAGTGTATATGTACACAGTGATAGTCTTTTCTCGTGCACATTAGATTTCTTGACAAAATACCGTTAACCTATGGCTACGGACTCGCGTTTTTGCGCTGAAAGCTTATGCGTTTCAAATTTTGCAACACGTTGACTAGTAACTATAATTTTCAAGCATTCACTAATGTATATTTTAGTCATACAAAACTGGCAATTGAACATAGATGTTTCACAAGGATATTTTGGACTTTTAGAGTACTTGGAAACCTCTTAAATTTGTCAATTTTGTCTAATTTTTCTAAATCAAGTTGAAAACTAACAAAAATAATTATTTTTTAGCGATCCGGTAGAACTAACAATAGCCCAACGAAGTCAAAGACAACTCCATGCCACAGGTGTATAGTTAAAAAACAAGTGAGCGTCTTTGTCTCATTGACAGTAGTGATCAGTAGAGCTGGTAACTGAGACTGCATAAATCTATACTGTTAAAGCGAGAATGGACAACATACGTATTTTGGGCAACGTTCCAGCATTACTTTGTTTACAATATCTTCTTATAAACAGAAGTGATTGTTTTGTGAAACGAAAATTAGCATGCAGATTGTTGTACATTCGCTAACTTTTGTGTATTGCGTTAAACCGGTTGATTAGTATATTTTAACCAACCGTTAGCAGAAACGTGAAGCTGTACGCCACATATCTTCACGAATAACAGTAGCTCTGCTGATGATAATTTGGTATTGGCTGTCAAAGTTAACTTTTTAGCTAAATTATACACAAATTGAATCGTATTTCAATCCAAATATATCAACACAACAACAAGAACATAACGTTAAATTGAAAACAACAATGAATTCTGCAATAATTGCACATTTGTATACATCTGTGTGCTTTGGTTACGGTGTCTTTCATTTATGCATGTCAATCTTGTCTCCGAGCATTTTGCGGGTACTGAAAATTCTTGGATTTTCGTCAAACCGAAATTTGGGTCTTCGATGTTTACGTTTGGTTGCGCAAAGTGAAACCATGAAAGGACCGGTGGCAACGTAAGGTTTTGGCAACGTTTTTTTAAGATTTATATTTGAAAACGAACCTGACTTATGCTAAAGCATTATATTAGTAAGGATTGCGCTATAGTTTTGTTGACGTCCGGCGAAGTCCATCATCCGTAAAGCGTCGTCCGTCACTGAGAGTCACCCGAATGGCGCCGTCCGTCACCGCGAGTCACCCGAACGGCGCCGTCCCTCACCGTGCGGTAGCGTACACAAATACCTGATGACGAACGATAACTTATGGTACGAACGGTGAGGGACGGAACGTAGGGATGACGCACGATGGCGGACGGTGCCGTACGGATGACGCACAGTGACGGACGGCGCCGTACGGATGACGCACCGTGACGGACGGCGTCGTATGGATGACGCATAGTGACAGACGGCGCCGTATGACAAGTATAGCGCAACTTGAAGCTGTGATGTTTTAGTATAAGGCTAATTGTATCCAGGGACGCATATAAAAAGACAAATATTGACGATGTTTTATATTCCTCATTTCAATTTATGAACACAACAAACGGACAGTTGTATGTTACAAGCTTTAAAATAACCTGGAGAAAGTTTATGATTATTCTCCTCAGAAAAATTCTGGTCTGGCGACGCTGCTGACCACCCGTATTTCAACAATTAAAATATTAATCATAGGTGCTACACACATTTGAGAATACTGACAAAGAAGTTGTTGACTAAAGCAGTGTCGTTTAGGCTAATGGCCACACGTATAGATCAGGGCCGGATCGTTTTCCGGAGAGGCTATAGTAGAGTCAGTTTAAGCTTTAGACTAATTTTTTGCTTAGGCTTAGGCTTATGCTTAGGAATAGGCTCATCCATACGCTTAGGCTTAGGCTAAGGCTTAGGAATAAGCTTATCCATACGCTTAGGCTTAGGCTTAGAAATAGGCTCATCCATACGCTTAGGCTTAGGCTTAGGAATAGGCTCATCCATACGCTTAGGCTTAGGCTTAGGAATTGGCTCATCCATACGCTTAGGCTTAGGCTTAGGATTAGGAATAGGGTCATCCATACGCTTAGGCTTAAGCTTGGCTTAGGCTGAGGAATAGGCTCATCCATACGCGTAGGCTTAGGCTTAGAAATAGGCTCATCCATACGCTTAGGCTTAGGAATAGGCTCATCCATACGCTTAGGCTTAAGCTTAGGCTTAGGAATTTGCTTATACTACTGTACTGGCCTTGTTCTATACATGGGCCAGGCTAATTATTAACCAACGTTGAAGCTTATGGATTAATATTTTGTATTTTAGTCTATTTCTTCTATGGTATCAAACGATAGCGCGGCCGTTTTTTGCTATTGACGGTACACTAACTTCTCCAGGTAAATTAACAGTTTTTTCAAGGCTCATAACCTAAATTAGCTTCTAAAGGCCGTAGTATCAAATGTGTGTAGCACCTATTACTAGTTGGTGATAAGTCTTGTAACGCTTTCGAAGCAGTGAATGCTGAGTATCAAAATTCATCACATTTTTCGCGCATGATTTGCTCGACTACTGAACCAATTTTGAGTCCGATAACTGCAATAGTTAGTGAATTTGAAAACCTATTAACAACTGATGATAGTTGCTATATGCATTTGAGTATTTGGTCCCAAGGCAACAGTTAGCTACACTTAAATTAGTTTTGTCGATATTGAGGCGTGTTAATTTGAGATATTAAAGTTTTTAGCAAAAGCGTCAAGTTCAACTTCCCGTTTAAATCGGTACGCTTTCAAGTTACTCAGCCGAAGTGATAATAAACTAGGAAATAAACACAATTGTTTTCTGTACACAAAAGAAAAAATTACACAAAAGAAAAAAATAAAGGTGGGCAGCGGCTAAAGCAATGTTGCGCGGATATATCTGCGGGTAAAAAGATATTTTTACCGACTTACGCCCGGACCCATAGCCAAGGGGAGAGTCAGGGGGGCTGAGCCCCCTGGAAAAATTTTGGGGCCCCCATAGAACATTATCAACCTTGCTTGTAAGTCATTGAAACCCTTGAATGCCCCTCCTGACAAATTTTTGCCACCTCCCTTAGCAAAGTGAGCTAGCTACGAGCCTGCTTACGCTTCTGACATACGTGAATAATACATTGCGAATTTAAATTAGCAAACGCGTAAAATATTTATTTCAGGCATTGCTGAATCACAACGATTGGTCGAAAACCAAAGTTCAGCTACCAAATCGAGTGTTTTGTTCCTATATTTCCAGGGGCGAATTCATCGGCTTAAGGTAAACCTAACATTGATCGTTTGGCTGGCTTTTTGTTGTAATTTTTAAACCAGGTGAAAATAATTTTCACTCAAAAGCGTTTGCCAGGATTCTGGTTATTTACAGTTTTATTAGCCTTTCGAAATAGTAAAGGTTTATGCATTGCTTAGTTTAATTTGTGTACGGAATGTGGAAATTTTCAGCAGCAATAGACGACGACGTCTTTTGCTATTTGAAAAACAGCAATCAGTGTTGGTTAAAATATATTTATTTGTTTACGTTATATGGTAGTCTTTTAATAGCTTTTGTCTCTATAAATATACGAGAAAGACTTTATTTTAAACTCAACGAGCGCTCTTAAGTGCATTCTTTTCTACACAAAATGTACCCAGTTGCATACTCTTGTCAAAGAGCGGTGATCGATCACTCTGGCGTGCAGAGTCGTTTTAATTTCAGCGACAAGTTGACGTGGCGTGCGTTGTTTTGACAGAAGCTGTTGAAATGGCTGGCGCACAGTCTGACCTGCGAATGATGTGTTCTTACGAACTGGGTATGTTTGGATTCATTTTGAAATTTTTAATCAGTGGGGAAAAATTAGTTGGAATACTCAGATGAGGCTGGAGCGCTTATTTTTAAAATTTCAAGTTTTACCAGCTGCGGTAAAGTTTGAAACTGAAAAAGTGTGGGAACTTACATCGGATATATGTATTTTCATTAGTGCATTTAGAATTTTTCGTGTTATTTTATTATTGAAAATGTTTACTGGTGTACTGTAGTGACCCGAATAAGAGGGGAAAACTTGATATTTATTTGGCCTCTTTAGACCCTTGTTATTCGGTTACGGACTGTTATTTATTTTTGACCCACGCTCCGGCAAACTTCCTTTACTTATATATATCTGGTAGTGCAACTATCCGTTGAATTAAACGTCTTTTGCTTTACATCAAAAGCTTGAGCGATAATGCAAGGTTTTACTTTGGAATGTTACTTTCAAAACTTAAGTACGCTTTAAAGTTTCGAACTCAAATTATTTGGTCCTGGAGTCATTTATGCGCTACGATTAGGAATAATTGACATTTATGGACTCTAGTTAGGGTTTAGAGACTCTATCCGCTTATGGACTCTTATTAGGGATACTGACTCCTGTTGATTGTTACTCAAAATGGGAACCCCCTCCCTCTTATTCGGGTCACTACAGTACGTGACTTAAAACTAATTTGAAGGTAAAAATAACAGAATTTCTGTTTTTTCGATAATGGAAGGGGAAACGAAAACGGACACCGATTGTTACCGGAAACGGAAATCCGGTAATACCCTGGTATGCGGATGTCAGTATATTTGCCGGTTACTTTCAAAACTTAAGTATGCTTTAAAGTTTCGAACTCAAATTATTTGGTCCTGGAGTCATTTATGCGCTACGATTAGGAATAATTGACATTTATGGACTCTAGTTAGGGTTTAGAGACTCTATCCGCTTACGGACTTTTATTAGGGATACGGACTCCGGCCCATGTTACGCTGAGGGTCGTCCCGCTGTCCCGGGACAGTGGGACAGCGGGACAGTAGGACAGCGGGACAGTCGGACAGCGGGACAGTAGGACAGCGGTACAGTGGGACAGTAGGACAGCGGGACAGTGGGACAGCAGGACAGTGGGACAGCGGGACAGTAGGACAGCGGGACAGTAGGACAGTGGGACAGCGGGACAGTGGGACAGCGGGACAGTAGGACAGCGGGACAGTAGGACAGCGGGACGGTGGGACAGTAGGACAGTGGGACAGTAGGACAGTGGGACAGTAGGACAGCGGGACAGTAGGACAGCGGGACAGTAGGACAGCGGGACAGTGGGACAGCGGGACAGTAGGACAGCGGGACAGTGGGACAGCGGGACAGTAGGACAGCGGGACAGTAGGACAGTGGGACAGTTGGACAGTAGGACAGCATGACAGTAGGACAGCGGGACAGTAGGACAGAGAGGACAGTAGGACAGCGGGACAGTAGGACAGCGGAACAGTGGGACAGCGGGACAGTGGGACAGCGGGACAGTGGGACAGCGGGACAGTGGGACAGTAGGACAGCGGGACAGTGGGACAGCGGGACAGTAGGACAGCGGGACAGTGGGACAGCGGGACAGTAGGACAGTAGGACAGTAGGACAGCGGGACAGCGGGACAGTAGGACAGCGGGACAGTGGGACAGTAGGACAGCGGGACAGTGGGACAGCGGGACAGTAGGACAGCGGGACAGTGGGACAGCGGGACAGCGGGACAGCAGGACAGTAGGACAGCGGGACAGTAGGACAGCGGGACAGTAGGACAGCGGGACAGTGGGACAGCGGGACAGCAGGACAGTCGGACAGCGGGACAGTAGGACAGCGGGACAGTAGGACAGCGGGACAGTGGGACAGCGGGACAGTAGGACAGCGGGACAGTACGACAGCGGGACAGTAGGACAGCGGGACAGTAGGACAGCGGGACAGTAGGACAGCTGGACAGTGGGACAGTGGGACAGCGGGACAGCGGGACAGTAGGACAGCGGGACAGTAGGACAGCGGGACAGTGGGACAGCTGGACAGAGGGACAGTGGGACAGCGGGACAGTAGGACAGCGGGACAGCGGGACAGTAGGACAGCAGGACAGTAGGACAGCGGGACAGTAGGACAGCGGGACAGTAGGACAGCGGGACAGTAGGACAGCGGGACAGTGGGACAGCAGGACAGTCGGACAGCGGGACAGTAGGACAGCGGGACAGTAGGACAGCGGGACAGTGGGACAGCGGGACAGTAGGACAGCGGGACAGTAGGACAGCGGGACAGTAGGACAGCGGGACAGTAGGACAGCGGGACAGTAGGACAGCGGGACAGTGGGACAGTGGGACAGCGGGACAGCGGGACAGTAGGACAGCGGGACAGTAGGACAGCGGGACAGTGGGACAGCAGGACAGTGGGACAGTGGGACAGCGGGACAGTGGGACAGCGGGACAGTAGGACAGCGGGACAGTGGGACAGCGGGACAGTAGGACAGCAGGACAGTAGGACAGCGGGACAGTGGGACAGCGGGACAGCAGGACAGTCGGACAGCGGGACAGTAGGACAGCGGGACAGTAGGACAGCGGGACAGTGGGACAGCGGGACAGTAGGACAGCGGGACAGTAGGACAGCGGGACAGTAGGACAGCGGGACAGTAGGACAGCGGGACAGTAGGACAGCGGGACAAGTGGGACAGCGGGACAAGCGGGACAGTAGGACAGCGGGACAGTAGGACAGCGGGACAGTAGGACAGTGCGACAGTAGGACAGCGGGACAGTGGGACAGCAGGACAGCGGGACAGTGGGACAGCGGGACAAGTGGGACAGTAGGACAGCGGGACAGTAGGACAGCGGGACAGTAGGACAGCGGGACAGCGGGGCAGTAGGACAGTGGGACAGTATGACAGCGGGACAGTGGGACAGCAGGGCAGCGGGACAGTGGGACAGCAGGACAGCGGGACAGTGGGACAGCGGGACAGTAGGATAGCGGGACAACGGGACAGCGGGACAGTGGGACAGCGGGACAGTGGGACAGCGGGACAGTGGGAAAGCAGGACAGTAGGACAGCGGGACAGTAGGACAGCGGGACAGTAGGACAGCGGGACAGTGGGACAGCGGGACTGTAGGACAGCGGGACAGTAGGACAGTAGGACAGCGGGACAGTTGGACGGTAGGACAGCGGGACAATGGGTTAGTAGGACAGTCCCGCTGTCCTACTGTCCCGCTGTCCCACTGTCCCACTGTCCCGGGACAGTGGGACGGCCCTCAGCGTAACATGGGCCCGGACTCCTATTGATTGGGACTGAAAATGGGGACCCCTCTTATTACCCCCCTTATTCGGGTCGCTACAGTACGCAAGTTATTGCGGAATATGCGTTATAGAATTGCAATTGGTGTTTAATGCATGAATTGTTTTACTTTCAGGTTGGTGTTTTGTTTTACGTTTGAATTGGGATCAAGCTTTCAAGTGTTTTAATGAGTAGGTTATTAATTGTTGTTATGCTAATTATTTGTCCATAATTTATGTACTAATTTCTAAAAACTTAAACTTAAATCATAGCTTGACAAAATATGAGTATTAATTTAAGTAAAACTGAACTAAGCTACAATTGTATGTTTAACTTAGACTAACATATTTTTTAAGTTTAAGATGAGATTAAGTTAAACTTATTTTTAGTTTAAGTAACAAGTGTAGCGCATGTGTATTCTATGAATTCATTAATTTTAGTTAAATTAAAAATATGTAAGATTTTAAATGAGTTTAAGCATAAATCTACCACTTAGTTTAGTGTATCTGGAAAGTTAGTTTAATACTACTGTTGTACTATGTTTAGTCTGGTCTGGTATTAATAATTTCCAAACTTTTTTCTTTCAAATTTCCAAAAATATAGGTTTTTATTCATTTAACATTTGGTTTTTTGTCTATAATTCTCATATTTCGGTTACAGGTTGAAGCAATCTTCACGTTGGGCTCCTGGATACTATCACTATATGTGTGCTCGTAAGTGGTTTGACAGACAGAATTACACGTTAAATGTTAGATAGTTAGACGGATTTGCAGCAATGCGCAAAAATTAGCGAATGCACAACAATCTGCATGCAAAAATTTTGTTTTCACACAACGAAACGTTAATATTACAATGTCCATTTTTTGGCATACATATTTTTAATTTGATCTCAAATCCAATTCCGAACCAAGAGTTGAACTCGGAAGTATTAAAATGAATGCTGTATCTTCAGGTTGACAGCCGTGGGGGCGTTTTGAAATGGCTCAGTTGCCCCTAGAAAAATTTTGCTCCCCCCCGAGAAAATTTTTTAGCCCCGATTATCGTTGTTAATTGCACACCCGTGTAAAAGTGGTTGTCACCCGCCTAGCAGTCGCAGATTAGGCTGGCTACTGGCCTGTAGAGTTTACTATCATTGATTGAGTTTAAATGGTTGACGCTAAAGTGTTCGGGTGCTCTCATTTCTTGTGGAGATTTTGTACATCGCAAACGTGTAACGGCCTATGTTACTTTCTCGGGCGTCCAGGTTTCTGGTTGGTTCATAAAAGAGTAGGTTTAGATTCCAGATTACATTTTTTTCGCTTAGGCTTAGGCTTAGGCTTAGGTCCACTTTTTTGCTTAGGCTTAGACTTAGGCTTAGGACCGCTTTTTTGCTTAGGCTTAGGCTTAGGACTACTTTTTTGCTTAGGCTTAGGCTTAGGACCACTTTTTTGCTTAGGCTTAGGCTTAGGCTTAGGAATACACTTAACCTACTGTTACGCCCCTGAAACTAACATTGGCCCTTGTAACTATGATTGAAGCTGAATATAACTTTTAGTGAATTATTTCATTTTTAGTATGTCTTGGTGCATCTTTTCGCCACTGCGACGGACTCTCGCAACTCGAAGCGGGTTTGAAAGCAATTCGTAAAAAGTCAAATCCAATTGAAGCTTTTGTTATCAAACGGGTACAGCGATCGTTTTTTGTTCAACTTATGCATCGTCCACACAGTGGAGGATCCAGGATTTCAAAATGGGGGGGGGGGGGGCCAAATTTCACAAGGGAAAAACAAAATTTTTAACCCACACACACACCCACAACTATTGCCATAAAATTGCTATATACTGTTTGTCGAGATGCTGTTGGGGGGAGGGCCACGGCCGGGGTGCCCCCAATGGATCCGCCATTGCGTCCACAATAACTTGCGTTCACATTGTGTAGGCAATTTTCACACGCCAGTCACGGATTGTTGGAAAACGTTTCACGTAGCTTTAAGGTTAAGCGCCTGGTGATATATTCTCAACTGCATATAGCATCCATTACCAGCTAACGATACGCCGTATGGATGATGGACGGCGCCGTACGGGTGACGTACGGTGACGGACGGCGCCGGACGTCGAATATAGCGCAATCCGCGTCGTAAACATATACCGATATTTATATATACAAATTTTACATATGATGGTCGTTTCAGCTTTATTCAAATTAAAATTCAGTTTTCTACAAATATGTTTTTACAGGCGAAAATGATGCTTCAATTTGGCGAGAATCATTCTGATAAATGCAATAATAACCAATCATCGTCTGATAAATGCAATAATAACCAATCATCGTCTGATAAATGCAATAATAACCAATCATCGTTCGATAAATGTAACCAATCATCGTCTGATAACTGTAATAATAACCAATCATTGCACAGTAACGTATGTAACGATTTTGATTCGACAAAATTGCGAGAAATATGGATTGTTTGCATTCTTGAAGTGATGTATTTATGGCGAGCGTTTTCGTCATGTTGTGACGATTCGATTGGTCAATTGCTTGGAGGTACTCAACGTACTGGAGTCATTAATTTGGCTTCCATCTCCGAAGATGGACTCGGCAATATATATATTGTGCTTTAATTCCCTGGCCGTTTGGCGACCCATGTTACTTTTAGGGGCGGTTCGTTTTCCGTTTTTTCCGTAGGGCTCTAAATAGAGTAAGCGTACACTGTAGACTAAGCTTAGACTTGGTTTTTGACCTAGCTTACACTGAGAATTAAGCTTAGGAGTATGCTTTATACGCCACTACGCCTTTAACCTTGGTTTAATTTACGATTGTGTTTGCGAAATTTTGTTTGAAATTATTCAACATTGCAAAACTCATTGCGGCTGAGATTGTTAACAAATGTGTGTAGCACCGATCACCAGTTGGTGTCAGGTTTTTGTAGATTTTGACCTTTATGAATGGAACAGATTCGTAGTTTGGGCGTAGTTTTTCGCATTTTATATTTGCAACTTTTGTGCCAATTTCTGTGTTTCGCAATTGCAGAAGTCTATTGTACCGGTGATGGATGCTATACGCATTTGAGTATATGTGCTTTAAGCTCAGCTTATTAAAGCCAAGCATTTCTATAGGTCGGCGAGTCGATGTTACTTTTAGCGGCGTAGCAGTATGTTAAGCGTATTCCTAAGCCTAAGCCTAAGCGTTACAAAAATGTGTTCCTAAGCCTAAACCTAAGCCTAAGCCTAAGCGTTGCAAAAATGTGTTTCTAAGTCTAAGCCTAAGCCTAAGCCAAAGCAAAAAATGTAATCTTGAACCTGAACCTACTCTTTTATAGACCCACCAGATACTTGGACGTCCCTTAAAGTAACATGCGCTGGTATGCGTGTGAATATGTCGTTTCAGAATGCAATCGTATCGAAAATAGTGAATTTAGAGCTCTCAAATGTCTAATCGAAGGTGTCTTGTTTGCTCAGTTGAAACGAAACGAAATTGCCGTTCAGGTAAGTTTCAAATTATTACATTTAAAGTCAACACTCCGGCTTAGGCTATGTCTCACAGGTAAGCTTTATAGGCAAAGGCTTTGGTAAAGATTTAAGCTTATTTTTATGTTTACGTAGGTTTTCGAAAACCTAAGCCTGAGCATGAGCCTATGCCAAAGATTTAGGCTCAGGGTAGCTTGGATAAACGACTTGGCGAAGATTTAAGCTTATTTTTATGTTTACGTAGGTTTTTTGAAAACCTAAGCTATCCTAGGATGTTAACCTCGCATTGGGGTTAGAAAATTTTAAGCAGTTTATTAGCTACAGGCTAATTTGCATAATTAATTAAGCCTAAATTAGGACTTTCCACTATATTTCACTAATTATTACAGTTAGAAGCAATCTAATTTTAGCATTAAAGGGTTTTTGGGTGCGAGGAATCTACTTAGACTGTTTACAACCTCCGAAACCGATACTTGAGCAGCTAGCTAATAGATAATTTGCATATTAGCATAGTTTATAAGCCTAAATTAGGACTTTTTACAATATTTCACTAATTATTATGGTTAAAAGCAATATAATTTCAGCACTAAAAGGTTTTTAGGTGCGAGGAATCTGAATAAATTGTTTACAAACGTCTAAAACCAATAATTGAGTAGTTAGCTAATAGAAAATTTGCATATAAGCATACTTGATAAGTCTAAATTAGGCGTGTTTACAATGTTTCACTAATTATTAGGGTTACAAGCAATCTAATTTCAGCAATAATGGGTTTTCGGGTGCGAGGAATCTGAATAAATTGTCTACAAACGTTTAAAGGCGATTATCGAATAGTTAGCTAATAGATATTTTGCATATTTGCTTAATTGACGAGACAAAATTAGGACTATTTAAATTATTCCAATAATTATTAGGGTGGCTGAAGGGTTTTTGCGTGCGAGGAATCTGAGGAAATTGCTTACAAACCTCCAAAACCGATAAATGAATAGTTAGCTAATAACTAATTTGCATATTTCCTAATTGCTTACGTGTGTTCGAGCTTTGTTCAACAAATGTAGTCCCACTACGACTGGTTGTATTTGATTTCAGTGTTTGGAAGAATGCATTGCGATTCATGATTCAAAATCAGACAATAAACATATTAAAGCATTTGCAACGTATGAACTCGGATATTTGCTAATTCAAGACACATCGGTAAGTTTGTATATTGTTTATAATTTGAGATATTTTTAATGTTTGTCTAAATTTCTGTCATACTTTGTATAGCTGCATGGAGTTCTCCACATACGTATTTTGGGCAGGTTTCCAGCATACTTTGTTTTTAATAGTTTCATAGCACATAGACGGTATTGTTCTATAACTAGAAAATATGCATACAGATTTTGATGCATGTGCTAACACTTTTGCGCGTTGCGTACACTTGGAACGAATTCGTTGCGCTGGGGGCAACGAATTGACTTTGACCCCCTGTTTTAAATTTCTAGACATTGGCTGAAATCCATCTTTGCAATGAACTTTAATGAAATTTTTAATTAACGACGCTAAAGTCACAATTTCATGCGTACACCAAGTAACTTTTTAGTCTGAGGGATGATGAAGCCGGAATCCAATTACCCTCAGTAGCTGTAACACATCAGTTTGTAATAAGGGTGGGTGTTGTATCGTGTGATCCATCGAATCCGAATTTGTCCATTGAATTTTATTCAATTTTTCAGTTGTATGACATTTTTTTAATTTGAAGCTTCCGTGGTTCCATATTTAAATACCTAAAAGCAAGAATCGCTAATTACTCTTTAGATAAGTTTTGCCTCTTGGCAAAATTTTCGGTAATACAAACGCGTGTTACGTTTTCCGCATACCCACCGTATTTTTGGGGGGAATTAGTCGCTAATAACACTACATATTCATGGGTTTCAAGGATTGTATATTGCCCCTCCCCCCAGAAATGAGGGTAGGGTCGGCTATAAATGCAACACTCACGGGTTACATTCTTTTGTACACAAAATATGACCAGTTACATCCTGTAGTGACTCGAATAACAGTTGGTAAACTGATATTTATTTCGCATCTCCAGAGGAATCTGCTTCCCTGTTCGGTCCGGACTGTTATTTGTTTTTCAATCATCTACAAGCAGGGAGCGACCGGATATCCGGCTCCGGTTTGTTATCCGTCACAAACTGATATCCGTATCCGGTTCCGGTATCCGGTATAAACCTACCGGATATTTACGGTTGTGGTGCCGAATATCATAAAACAGCTTTTTACAAGTGAGCGTCTTTAACTTCTTGCTGCGATTACATTTCTTTGGCATGTCAAGATGTTCAAGTTTTGATAATTTTCAGCTACTTTTAACATGTCTACGCGAGCGAGAGTTAAACCCACTTTTGCATTAAAATAGTTCCGTTTATCAGTAGTAATTATGAATTATAACAGACGAAAACCTTAAGCACGCTAAAAATACAACGAAAAAATAAATTATTTTAACATATACGTACAATATCCGGTATCCGGTTCCTGTTGCGGTAAAAAATTCAATATCCGGATCCGGATCCGGTATCCGGTCAATTCATATCCGGTCGCACCCTGTCTACAAGTATACCCACAGGTTAGAAAATAAAATTTCCGCAGGTAAAGCGCGAGCCGGGTAAAAAAAATTTTCACCCACTTATATCTCCAGCTATTTGAGGATTCGAAACGTAGATTTACCAATATTAATTCAAATCTAAGCCGTGAAAATTGTATTGCTAATGGTAATTCATAGGTGCTTGTTTAAATGTTGAAAACATAAATGTCTGTCTGAGTTCAGTATTTGTTGACAATTTTAGACGAGATATAAAGGAAAACTGTTATTAATTCAAGCAAGGGTAAGTATTCCTAGAATTTATATCTTTATTTCATTGTTTTTGTTTTTTACTTTGTTTTGTTGACCAAATAAACATTCTTTTTTTAACATTTAAAATGCAATCCATTGCAGTGAAACATTTAACCGAGTCCGACAAGTAAATTAAAGGTATAGCTTACAATCATGCTCTTAATTTGTTAGGATAAGCGTCTTTTGAATGAGAGTTTGCCTGAAAAATGAATATTTTTAACCTAAAACGCCTCGTTATAGGGTTTGTTACAGTGTTTGGTTCATGTAAAGATCAGGGGCGGAACGTTTTTCTGTGGACTGTAATAGAGTAAGCTTTTTGGCTAATTTTTTGCTTGGTTTAGGCTTAGCCTTAGGCTGAGACGCTTAGGAATAAACTCATTTTTACGCTTAGGCTTTGGATTAGGGTTAGGCTTAGGCTTAGGAATAAACTCATTTTTACGCTTAGGCTTTGGATTAGGGTTAGGCTTAGGCTTAGGAATAAACTCATCTTTACGCTTAGGCTTAGGCTTAGGTTTAGGCTTAGGAATGTGCTTATAATACTGTTCCGCCCCTGTTCTTTACATTGGTCCAGTGTTTTAAGGAAGGTTACTGTAAAAATGGGGTAATACGGGGTCGTTGCACCGTTTTTTAACGAATTTATTTTGGTTACAGGATAAATTTAAAGGTTATGATTTTGAAAATCGTCTCAGTATGCGTATACATTCGGCGATGACCTTTTATGTTGATTGTGACATTTAAATACTCAAATGTATACTTATTTATGGCAATAAACTTTAATATTACAGGAGTAAAACGTGGTTGCAATATTTTCAGCGACCCGAATAAAGAGGTCTGATATTTATTTGGCCTCTCCAGAGGGTACCCCCTGTTATTCGGTTACGAGAACTGTTGTTTGCTTTTCAACCCACGCTCCGGCACCCTTCCTTACTTATATAATATATATACGGTAGTGCAACTATCCGTTGAATTAAACGTCTTTTGTCTTGCATCAAGAACTTGAGCGATAATGCAAGGTTTTACTTTGGAATGTTACTTTCAAAACTTAAGTACGCTTTAAAGTTTCGAACTCAAATTATTTGGTCCTGGAGTCATTTATGCTCTACGATTATGAATAATTGACATTTATGGACTCTACTTAGGGTTTAGAGACTCTATCGCTTACTTACGATTAGGGATACTGACTCCTGTTGATTGTTACTCAAAATGGGAACCCCCCTCCCTCTTATTCGGGTCACTACAGTACGTGACTAAAACTAATTTGAAGGTAAAAATAACAGAATTTCTGTTTTTTCGATAATGGAAGGGGAAACGAAAACGGACACCGATTGTTACCGGAAACGATAATCCGGTAATACCCTGGTATGCGGATGTCAGTATATTTGCCGGATATCCGAAATGCTAAAAAAATTTAGATTAATTTGCATTGTTTCACCATTAAAGCAGCAGGAACTGAGGAATAAAAATTCTGTGGTCAAACCTGACTTAAAATATGCAACTACATTCCTGCATAATTCCATCATAATTTAAAATTTTAATGTCTTAAAACGTGCAAAATTATGTCGCTCACACGTTACCATACGTGCACTCGGCACATCCATCGTCCCCCTATACTGTTTTAAAAAGGCTAGCTATACTGTTATTGCGTAACAGTGTGCGGAAACTTTATCTCTAACAAAAAAATGTCCGCATAGATTATTGCATTGACGGACATATTGTATATATACTGTTTGCGCATTACGTTAATATGACATATAGAGTTGCGTGGATTGTCGGACATTGTCGTTACAGTCTAAAAGGTGTCCCCGGAAAGCGTTAAATAAGGGAATTTATTTACTGCGTAATTTCGTTGCTTTTTGCAAGTTCGCCAACATTGCCCGCCAAAATTTGAATTTCGCGCCAAAATTTGAATTTTCCCGCCAAAATTTGTATTTCCCGCCAAAATTTGAATTTTTCCGCCAAAATTTGAAATTCCCGCCAAAATTTGAATTTTACCGCCAAAATTTGAATTTTCCGCCAAAATTTGAATTTTGCCGCCAAAATTTGAATTTTGCGCTAAAATTCGAATTTTCTCGCCAAAATTTGAATTTGCCGCCAAAATTTGAATTTTCCCGCCTAAATTTGAATTTGCCGCCAAAATTTGAATTTTCCCGCCTAAATTTGAATTTGCCGCCAAAATTTGAATTTTCCTACCTAAATTTGAATTTCCCGCTAAAATTTGAATTTTCCCGCTAAGGTGTCCGTATGTGTCTATGATATAAAAATATTGTCCACTACACTGTTTTTCAGACATTTCAATGTTCTAGACAGTGTCACTGCAAAACAGTTTTGTCCGCATAGAGTTTCCGTGAAACTCTACGATGTCCGCGAATGGCGGTGATACTGTTGGAAAATGAAGGGTTTCGACAAAACATAAGCCGGACAAGCTATTGAATTTCTT
>JASANG010002758.1:0-73515 GCA_030248215.1 Enoplolaimus lenunculus
TTATTATAGCAAAAACATGATTTTGCAAAATTTGTATTGGGAACGGCATTTAGGATCAGATACATTGTATGTCAAAGAATCATGGAAATGGGCAAAGGCGAAGTATGTGGACGGTAAAGTACGGGACTTGCACTATAAACTAAGACAAAACCGTCTTTATATAAATAATAGGTTATCATATTTTACTACAACATCAAAGTATTGTTGTTACTGCCGTATACAAGGGATAGATGTAGTTGAGGACATCCCACATGTTTTCATTTATTGTTCCCGTGCGTATAATTTTGTTTTTGAAATTACACCAATTTTGCAACGGTTACTAGGTTGTCATAAGATTAATCTGTCCGATTTAATATTGGGAAAAAGTAATACATCTACACAAAATTATCAATGTTTTAATTTTTTAATTCAGTATATGCAGTTCGCTCTATGGAAATCGCGAAGCTTATTAAATTTTCATAATACATTAGAGAACCCAATGTCCATCTTTAGGAAAAGTGTTTTTAGATCACTTTGTAGACTTAAAGTGCGACTGAAAGGGCCCGTTTTTGATCGTGTTTTCGGGATCATTACGGAAAACTCGAATGCGTCGCCAGGCTTTAAATTGGTAATATAGGCGGAACGTTTGCGGGAAAAAATTTTAAGCGAAATTGTTTTTAGAAGTTAATGCCGGATAAGAATAAAACTAAGTAAATTAATTTTTGACCGCTATTTTACTAGCATAACAAGAGAATCTAAATCAGTGATTGATTTTCAGTTAGACATTTTCTAATAATCAGGTTTTCACATTGTTGATTTCTAAGCGTGAATAATCGTTGTTAACTATATCTGTGTTGGTTGTAGTGTTCTGTTATAATCTCCATATGAGCGGTGGAGAAGTGTTAAATTGACTAGTAAACTTTCTCTCTCTCCTACTGTCCCGCTGTCCCACTGTCCCGCTGTCCTACTGTCCCCCTGTCCTACTGTCCTACTGTCCCACTGTCCTACTGCCCTACTGTCCTACTGTCCCGCTGTCCTACTGTCCCGCTGTCCTGCTGTCCCACTGTCCCGCTGTCCTATTGTCCCGCTGTCCTACTGTCCCACTGTCCCGCTGTCCTACTGTCCCGCTGTCCCACTGTCCCGCTGTCCTACTGTCCCGCTGTCCTGTCCCACTGTCCCACTGTCCTGCTGTCCCACTGTCCTGCTGTCCCGCTGCCCTACTGTCCCGCTGTCCTACTGTCCCGCTGTCCTACTGTCCCGCTGGCCCACTGTCCTGCTGTCCCACTGTCCTACTGTCCCGCTGTCCTACTGTCCCGCTGTCCTACTGTTCCGCTGTCCCACTGTCCTGCTGTCCCACTGTCCCGCTGTCCTACTGTCCCGCTGTCCTACTGTCCCGCTGACCTACTGTCCCGCTGTCCTACTGTCCCACTGTCCCACTGTCCCGCTGTCCTACTGTCCTACTGTCCCGCTGTCCTACTGTCCCGCTGTCCTGCTGTCCCACTGTCCTACTGTCCCGCTATCCTACTGTCCCGCTGCCCCACTGTCCTGCTGTCCCACTGTCCCGCTGTCCTACTGTCCCACTGTCCCGCTGTCCCACTGTCCCGCTGTCCTACTGTCCCGCTGTCCTACTGTCCTACTGTCCCGCTGTCCCACTGTCCCGCTGTCCTACTGTCCCACTGTCCCGCTGTCCTACTGTCCCGCTGTCCTACTGTCCCGCTGTCCTACTGTCCCGCTGTCCTACTGTCCCGCTGTCCTACTGTCCCGCTGTCCTACTACTGTCCCACTGTCCCGCTGTCCTACTGTCCTACTGTCCCGCTGTCCTACTGTCCCGCTGTCCTACTGTCCCGCTGTCCTACTGTCCCGCTGTCCCACTGTCCCACTGTCCCGCTGTCCAACTGTCCCACTGTCCCACTGTCCCGCTGTCCTACTGTCCTACTGTCCCGCTGTCCTACTGTCCCGCTGTCCTACTGTCCCGCTGTCCTACTGTCCCGCTGTCCTACTGTCCTGCTGTCCCACTGTCCCACTGTCCCACTGTCCTACTGTCCCGCTGTCCCGCTGTCCAACTGTCCCACTGTCCCGCTGTCCTACTGTCCTACTGTCCCGCTGTCCTACTGTCCCGCTGTCCTACTGTCCCGCTGTCCTACTGTCCCGCTGTCCTACTGTCCTGCTGTCCCACTGTCCCACTGTCCTGCTGTCCCACTGTCCTACTGTCCCGCTGTCCCGCTGTCCAACTGTCCCACTGTCCCGCTGTCCTACTGTCCTACTGTCCCGCTGTCCAACTGTCCTACTGTCCCGCTGTCCTACTGTCCCGCTGTCCTACTGTCCTGCTGTCCCACTGTCCCACTGTCCCGGGACAGCGGGACGGCCCTCAGCGTAACATGGGCCCAGTACACAACTACATAATTGTTAAATAGGATTTGAATCTTAAGGTCTCCTTGCGGAATAAATGCTCGCATGCACACAATGATACTCCAATCGTAAACTTAAACAGATTCCCTTTTGACACAAATTTCTCAAAGCCGGTTTTGCACCAAAAGATTGCATACCAATTTTCACAAAATTCTCGAATCACACCGAAAATTTCGTCAAAAATACCACTTAGCCTCGACATATTATTGTAAACAAAGAGCTCCAAGTATTATCTCAAAAATACGCAGGCATTCAACTCTAAGAATTCACTTCGTGCACTGCAAAAAATAGTGAGTCAAATTGACTCTCTCCGAAATAGGCTTTACGGGACTACACAAACTGAGTCAAATTCGACTCCGCCAGAGCCAAATTCGGCTCACTGAGTCGCACGTTTGACTCTGGCGGAGTCGAATTTGACTCAGTTTGTGTAGTCCCGTAGAGCCTATTTCGGAGGGAGTGAATTTGACTCAACATTTTTTGCAGTGTGTGCAACTAGATAAATAACAAATCACAATCGATAAACTCCGAAAACGCATTAACTCCACAATACACACACCGAAGCCGTCGGGCAGCAACTCGCATCTGAATACCACTGAGCTTCCCCTAAACGCCAGCGCGCAGCGCTTTCATACCCATAGTTTGAAAGGTTAAACGGTAACGGGAATGGATGCAAAAAGCTTTGGAAACTTTACAGATTGTGTTTAAGTCTGCGTATCTCACTACTAAACACAACATTTTTTACTAATATTGAACTTTCAAAATTGAAGTTTCAATTTAAATAAAAACGCACGTATTAAATTTATTAATAAGGGTTTAAACACTTTTAGATGGGTGACAATCGTGATAACTGGGACTCGAAATCATCTAAAATTCAAGCAACAGTTTCTGTTAATATTGCACAAATTTTACACAAAATGTATACATAATGCGTCGTCCACAATATTTCGCGTACAGCGCGTGGAATTTCACATTAGCCATAGACAACTACCATTAACTATCTACAACTAAATTAGCAACGACACTTACCCTAGAAAGTTTTCAATAGCAACCGCCATTGCGTTTTAACTTTTAAAATTATTTTCTAAAATTTCATTTTGTTAAAAATTTTAAAACAGAAACTGTCTATAGTTTTTTCAAAATAAAGAGTTCCAACAATTGCTATAATTTAAAATAAGCACCATCGACACTTGCCCTTCCAAAATTTGGCACCGTTAGACGGTTGCCGCAATAATTTTGCTTCTTCACCAACACCTGCTGTTAGCAAAGCAAAACAGCATAGACGATTGCCGGTAGAAGTTTGAATACAGCCATTGTCTATAGTGCAGTGCTTGAAATGTACACTTCTGCAGAAAGCATACAATGGTGGTATGGTGCGCATACACTGTAGTGCAAAAAGGGAAAAATGAAAAATGGGGACGGAAAACAAATGAATGGACAACATAGGATCATGTTTCCAGTGTGGTTGATCCTAGAAAGGAGCGAAACGTAGTAGAAGACTATTCCTTAATAGAACTTTAAATCTGCAACTTCCGATATAAAGCATGTTGATTTTCAAGTGCGATTTTTTATTCTGCCATGCCAGTTTTTACAATGGTCACATTTTTGTATCCAGGAAAATTTCTATATTTTGATTTCTTTGTTTTTGCCCATTCAAAACTTGCCACAAAGTGTATACGTCTATAAAAAAGCCAACGTTTTGCGTTATTCCTGAAATCAACAAAAACGCCTGATACGTTTGTTTTTCTACAAATTTGTATTTTTAGCACTTGCTATGTATACGCAGTTTTGGTGTCAAGACATTTACATTGCAAAAGCTTCATTGAATCATTCTTCTAAGCCCAAGCCTATGTGAAATGATGTTCTTTAAAAGGTGTATGGGTGTGCAAGATCCAAATATTCCAAAAGGTACTGTAGCGCAGCGTGAATCAAAGCGTATTTCTTTTCAGAACAGAAATTTTTAAAATACAGAATATGCTCGCATGAAAGGGGTTTTCCTTGCATGAATACATTATAAGCATTTGCTTGACTAATGTCAATCTCGACAGCATTTATAATGGGGATGCATGTTATGTCTTTGTAAAACTCAAACGCATGAATATATAAGCATTTGCTTGACTAATGTCAATTTCGACAGCATTTATAATGGGGATGCGTGTTGTCTTTGTAAAACTCAAACGCAGAGCAATAGAAATTTTTTTATTTATTTATTTATTTGGTTGTGTATATCTTGATCTACGCCATATATCATGAATAGGTAGGGAAGTTTTAAATGGGTTCATTTTCCCATTTTCCCGGTGAAAATATATAGTTGTTTCAATTTTCTATTTTCCCAGCCAAAATATGCAGCTGTCCCGTTTTCCCTTTTGCTCGAAATAAGCCTGCCCCTTTTTTCAGTTTTACGTTTAAACTTCTGCGTCTTGCTGTCTCGCGGGAAAACGGGACGGTCCTAAAAAAGTAACATTAGACATACGTACATCGGCCCTAAGTATTAACATTGGCCAGTCAAAGTAAAAAAATATACGCATTTTCTAGAAGTCGCTTTTCGTTTCAAACTTGATTCTAAACATTTGTTGTTGGCACATTGTCTATGTTTTTTATTCTGTGAAAAGTCACAGATATACGATTTCAGCATGTTTATTTTTCGTTACCCAAGCCTTAAAATTTCACCATACAGAGAATACATTCAAAATTTTCTAAACTGTTTAAGCATTTACATTTTTTAAAACGTAGTTTTTAAGCCTTGCCTGCCGCTGCTACATAGCCTGCCAAATTGTGAATTTGTGCTGTTGTTCATTGAAAAACATCAAAAATAAAAAGTTTTTTAAAAATTTTAATGTATTTCAGCGCGTATACTAGGAGTCCAGAGAATACAATTTAAAGTTTCCCGAAAACCGAGTACATGCTTTAAATTTTTAAAATATAAAATTTAAGGGGTCTCATAGCTGACGACACGTTTAACAGTTAAAACATTTAAAATATTCGGGGCTTCTTCGAATCTGTGATTGGGGGCACTGACAATCTTTACGCCGGCCGTGATACCAACAAACGTAGGGGATCGTAGCTAAGAGGGCCATGGGCTCATGATGCATGTTGGTTTCACCCGCGTTGTCCTCCGGCTCCGATATATTTAAAATTGTTTGTGAGCCCTATGGCCGATGTGTTAACGGGGTCGAAACAGTAGTATATTGTAAAGCATAATCCTAAGCTTTAGCCTAGACGTAAAGCGTAGAATGAGATACCTAAAAAAATATGCTTTTAAAGCCTACTACAATTCCACACAAAAATGTTCTGCTCCTGATCGTTTTAAACACATGGAGCGCCCCTATATGGTCCTGCTGGTCTGTATACTTATGTTTACCCTTGCACTTCTTCAATCCGAACCTAGAGAGCAGCCCGAGGGGGGCCGGAGGCTCAGCCCCTTCCCTCTTGAAGAATTTTGCCACCCCCCCCCTTGAAATAGTTAGCCCATGTTTACTTTTATAGGGCCGTCCCGGTTTCGGGTGGGTCTAAAAAGCAAAGTAGACATTTAAATAGATTCTAGATACATTTTTGGAGGCTTAGGCTTAGGTTTTAAATCCTTAGGAACTCATTTTTGCAACGCTTACGCTTACGATAGACTTTTTAGAAATACGCTTTCTTCTGTTGCGCCCTACATTGGCCAAATATTTTATGCGCCCTTTTTAAGGGTGAGCTGGCTTCGGCCCTGTACCCAGACCCAGGCTAGAATACGTTTCCACTTCCACCGCACTTGTCGAAAAAATAAAACAGAGAAAAATAGTTTGATTGCAGATAAGCGTAGACAGCTGCCGTGCTTTAGAAAGCCCGCCGATGACCACCTGTTGCGTTGCATAGGAAACAGCAACTGTCGAAGCTGTTTTCTGTTAAAGTAGTATAGACAGCTACTGTATATTTTTACCACACAAAACACACTTGCCATCCTAATGATTAAAAAGCTTGGACGACATTTAATGTTCGAAATGAGTATGAATAACAGTTGCCGTATTTAAAATTTTTAGCATGTGTAAATCAGTTTTTGTTGAAAAATGGCAGTTGTCGATAAGAATTAAAAAATTTTCAAAATTTTAAAAAACAGTAGCACTACGTGCTGTCACCGGTATAGTAGATAGCAGTTGTCTATGGCTAATGTGAAATTCCACGCGCTGTACGCGAAATATTGTGGACGACGCATAATACTAACAACTTCAGCTTCGTTGATGAAAAAGAGGGTTATTCTCAATCTGAATGAATAGATAATTATTTGCTTTACTGAATAGGTTAAGAAGTACCCATTTTATCGCACTGTACCCGTCAGACATGCTCAACCAAACTCCGGTAAACACATCGCAACCGCTACAACTACATTGCTGCTTTAACATGCCAACATATAATATCAACAACAACAACAACAACAACAAAAACAATAACAAAAACAACAACAACAACAACAAAAACAACAGCAACAAAAACAACAACAACAACAACAACAACAACAACAACAAAAACAACGACAACAACAACAACAACATTAATAACAGCAACAACAAAGTTTTATACTTTTCGCTCATGAAGAAACTAGAGTTGCAAAAGTTGCAATCTGGCTATACATCTAATTGATTACCTATGACATAAATTTAGAAATGATCGTTTCTTTTGACGTTTGGTTTCGTTAGTGTGAATTAGATAGCTAGTGAAACGCATATAGAGTCTTCGACTGGCAACCGTATTCTCAACTGTTTGAAGAATCACCATGTAGACAGTAATGGGTCCTCAAAAAATTGACCTGAACGCGCTGCAGATGAGTAATTCCGTAGGGTTGATCAAATGCAATAACTGTGCCAAATTGGGAGCGCGCTGTCAGTCAAGGTAGGAACCGGGACATCAGAACTTTCCACTAAGCAGCTGGAAAAGCGGGCTAGAGCGGGGATCGAACTCTTAGCCTATGGATCCTTAAGCGAGCACCCTACCACTGCGCCACGTAGCCCGCCTCTTCAACTGCATTTTTCATCGACTATATGTGTCGACCGTACAACACAATGTGCATTGCATCTATTGCATATGCACCAGCACAAGCATATCTCACATGCTTACACGCGCGTTTCACTAATTCTAAAGTTATACTTTGCGGGACTATGACTGTCAGAACTGCGCGGTCGGGACGACCCCTTTCTCCGAAGTACTGCGAATATTTTTGGTTTCCCTCTAAATTTCTCCGAAAGATATGACCACGCCGGGAATCGAACCTTGGGCCTCTCGCTCGCGAGTCAAGCGCGCTACCCATTACACCATGCGGTCGATATCATAATTTTCTTTGGTGCTATATGTGCACGAGCACGAGTATGTATGTGTCTTAACATGACACACTGTGCGCATGCACCAGCTGCCCCGCGTATACTCACATTCTCCCTTTAGGCGGTCGCCCCGGACCGCGAATCCAAACTTCTCCGAATCCATGGGCCTGCAATTTACAGCGCCCGTCTCGGTGGGACCTCCATGTCAGAACTGCTTCTCCGAAGTATTGCGAATATTTTTGGTTTTCCCCAAAATTTCTCCGAAAGATGTAACCACGCCGGGAATCGAACCTCGGACCTCTCGCTCGCGAGTCAAGCGCGCTATCCATTACACCACGCGGCCGAAACATAATTTTCTCTGGTGCTATATATGTGCACGAGCATGAGTATGTATGTGTCTTAACATTACACACTCTGCACATGCACCAGCTGCACCGCGTATACTCACAATGACCGTGTACGGTTATGCGGCCTTATGGGCAATGTATGTAAGTGTTATGTTAGTGCGAAATAGTTGAAACAATTGACCACGGCTGGATTCGAACCAGCAGTTTTTGGCTAACCGGGCCAACGCTCTTACCGACTAAGGCATCGAGGCCTTGTTTCAACTACTTGTGTTAGCTAGTATATGCGTTGTTTAC
Organism: Enoplolaimus lenunculus; assembly: GCA_030248215.1. Taxonomy (NCBI): domain Eukaryota; kingdom Metazoa; phylum Nematoda; class Enoplea; order Enoplida; family Thoracostomopsidae; genus Enoplolaimus; species Enoplolaimus lenunculus. The sequence goes on from JASANG010002758.1 coordinate 8,318, forward strand.
CAGTGCACTACGCTGTGTACTTCGTAGCTACTGCGTTATATCTATTACGTGTTGTTTTTTACGTGTGTGCTAATGATTTGGGTATTCCATCGTGCTGTACCCGACACACCAGCTGGAAATGGGGGCTGCACACATTTTGATATAGTAACACTGTGCTTGGACATATGCGCAGGGGGCAGTGACGTTAAAGAGTCGTGGCTGCTTTAAATTTGTTTGGCGCCCAAACATTTTAAAAAAGTATGCTATGTCTTGTTAAGTCATAGGCATGATTTGAGGCTGCATGGAGGCAAATAAACCTCAATCTAATGCTGCACATCTGTAAAATGTCGATGTATATGTAGTAAAGTTATATGTAGCAGCAATAAAACATGGAAGAACTCAGCTGTATGCGCAGAAACTAAAAACCGTCGTACGTTAACTTATCTGTATAATATGTGATTACGAATGCATGGATGCAAGTAAAAACCTCATGCTGATGCTGCACATCGGTAAAACGCTGATGTATATCCAGTGCCTTCAAATACAGAAGTGGTAAACACATGGAGGAACCAAGATACATGTGTATAATGTTGAGGTGCTAATAAGGTATAAAAACAGAAAAACTCAGTAGCCGATTATTAGGCGGCGTGGCTCAGTGGCAGCGCGTTTGACTGAGAATCTGTCAGCCATGGGATCGAAACCTCGTAAATTCAGCACCATGAACTGGGCATTCGTGCCGTATATTTAGTTCCGAAGAGGTCATGATTGATGGTATATAATTGTCGGGAAAACTTGCTTGAGTCACTAGCTAGAAATAAAACAATGATGTTTGGATAAAGTCTGAGCGCGACCTGAAATCCAGATCCAATTTAATATCCTACAAAAATCGATATCCTGTACACTGTCCTCAAATATCAACCCAAACGAACATTTTTTCGGTAAAGGCGCGCGATTCGTGAATCGCAGTACGACCCCTTTTACCGGGATATTACATATATGACAATAATTTGAGCTCGAAAATCAATATCCGGGAAGAAAAGAAGTTGGGCAGAAGAGGGCAGAACAAAACCCTTCTAAAAGTTGCCAACATTGCGAAGTACGGGCAGCGTCCTGACCTCCAACAGTGAAATATTAAACGTAAATCTTCTGAAGAAGATCAAACTGAGTGCTCGAAAAGACATGATGAAGAAAAAGCCGAAAAGCGCTCCACAAGCGATGATGACGATGATCTGGATAATTACGAAGAAGAAGAAGAAGAGGTTCCACAATCAATGTTGCCGAAGATAACGACAAGTGTTCCATAAGCGACCTTGAATAAGATCAGGATGAGTGCTAGGCAAGCCTCGACATTGTATGATGGAGAAGATCATGAGATTATTTAATTTATGTAGAGATATGTATCTCAGGAATCAATTAGTACTTGTTTTTGATAGGCTGCAAGTTGTAAAACCGGATTCCGGCTCCTGTAAAGAAATCACGTATATTTCATTATTCGGTTCTTGGCCTCTTCCTCTTCCCATTTCTTGTTTAGGTTTGTCTCTAGGTTGAGCCTGTGTTAAAACTTGTGGGCAACACAAAAGTAGAGGCAAACCCCCAGGTTCAACCTGAGGGCAATTTTGTCAATTCACGTGTACGTAGTAATATGTAAACCTGAGTGACATCAACATTCTTTAGCGTAATAATCAGGAGAAAATTGCTTACTAATTTCGAGGATACATTGTCATTGGCTTTTATCGTACAGTTTAATAATTGTCCCTGTTTTAGATATATATTTTTAACTATGTGTATAACTGTGTAAGTATGTATTGCGTTACGATTCAAATTTGAGTGTTATATGTCTACGTACATATATAATGGATAATTCTTCAAGTGTGCTATCCGGTGGTGACATAACTTCGAAATATCAGAAACTAGCTGCGGAGTATTCCAAAGTAAAATTTTAAACTTTGTGTTCGCGATTTGCTAGGTCCTATTCAATGTGTTTTTACGTAACGGAGCAAAATGTTGGTTGTCTTGAACTATAATGCTCAATGTATTGCATGCTTGCTGTACATTTTCAACTAATTCAAAATTCAGTTTATCGCGAACATCGGGAATTTCCACTGAGCTTTGTATATATAAATCTAACGAAACTGTCTGTTTTTGAGCACGGGCTACATAAGAAAATATACAACAAAGACTTTGTCTTCATGTAAAATTACGTAATAGTGTAACGGACATATTGTGAACGTAATATGCTTGATTGTTTTAGCTTCGGGCTCAGCTACCGGTGCTCAAAAAGGCGTTCACTGAAGAGCAATTGAAAACGTGCCAGCTTATCGTAAGAATGTTCCAGCTCATGCGAAATATTGTAACGTTTAATAAACGTATACTGCCAGCATAATTTAGTTTTTAGAATAAGAAAAGTGTATTAATGTCGCCAAAAAATGGCAGAAAACTGAGATGTATATACTTTGAAAGTAAAACGACTTGAAAAACCCACCAATAGTTACTCGCATATTTCATTTTTGCAAAGTTAAGGCGTATAGCTTTAAAATTGCGACGATGCATTGCGATAAAACGATAAAAATGTTCAATTTTATGATTTGAAATATTCTCCTTGAAGCGACGTACACCCAAGTTTACCCATAAATTACGATGTTTTTGAATACATGTTTTTAACCTCATGAAGTACTCGCACGCAGCAGTAATTTTGCATTTTATATGGAGTTAGTTAACTGAAAGCAATCTAACTATGTTTAAAATATAACTAATATTTTATCATCAGTGTTTTAGGACGATTTGAAAGCAAAGGATGGAGTAAATAGAAAACTTGAACAGGAAATGGAAAGCTTGACATTTAGAAACACGCAGTTGTCGAAACGGGTGGAGTTCCTACAAGAACGGCTTGATAAAATTCAACATTCGCTCAAACGACCTTCAAAAGTTAGTTTTTAATTGTGTTTGAACCAGGGTGCAACCGGAATTAAAATTTACCGGAACCGGAATTTGAAAAATTTACCGGAAACGGAACCGGAATCGGAATTTGAAAAATTTACCGGAAACGGAACCGGAAAATGAATAATACATGCCATGATGTTACCGAGAAATTCATTTTAATTTTAATTTTCGCAATATTATTGATGAAATAAGTTAATAACCCTAGTTAGGGATAGGTATTCACTTTATCTGCTGTATTGTAGATTTTCATAATCCACGGAAGCTAAATCAACTTTCGATGGTTTAGTTTGGGCGATTGTCACTTTGCATACTGTACTAATGAAATCTAGTTAATTTTTGTCGGCATTTTGTAGCAAAATATTTTAATTAAACCGACCAAATTTTAATACCGGAATTTTTAATTCCGGTAAAAATTTACCGGGACCGGGACCGAACCGGAAGTTGAAAAAATTCCGGAACCTTTTCATGTACATTACCGCGCAATGACGGATGACGACGTACGACGCCGCTCGAGCATAGCGCCACCCTAAAAAGATTAAAGCAAAATTTCAAGGTTTCTTAATACGTATCCAAAAGCGTCTTGTAATACGAATCTTATACTTTTGTCAGTTTCTATATACTTTTTGTCTGATTTATAGCAAGGAGATGTATCTGACGTGTCGTTCCAACGGAGTACGGGTGTTGCAGATGTGATTGAAGAAGAGTTACGTAATAAACTGGAAGAAAATGCACGTTTGCATAAACAGGTAGTAGATCAACTTTCAACTTAATGATTTGGAGCATATATAGAGCATTTTTTTAAACTGTACTTTAATTCAGTAATACTCATCGTCTCAAATAAAAATAAGATGACGTTGGGGGACAAACTGAAGGCGTCCGTTAGTTTGCACCACGATAGGAGAATTAATATATGGGTACGCTTTCGGGCAAAATTCATTTGAATACTGTAAAAAGTTCTTAACAAAAGTGAACTAAGTTGCGCATTGAAATTTTATGTTGGCGTCAAGTTGACAGTTGCAGGGCTTATGGGTGTGGGGGGAAGCCGGCTGGTTCAACCGTCTCCTACTCCCGCAAAAGTGACGCGAGTTATTATTCTATTTAAGCATTTATATGGAAAATTATAAATCCGTAATGCTGTAAAACATACGAAACAAAGCTGTCGTTTATTAATTATCTGAACAGATATTTGAAGTCGAGCTTCAATACAAGGACCAAATGAAAGGCTTGCGAAAGCAAATTGAAAAACTGGACCGGGAAAACAAAGAGCTCAAAGGAAAGCCGTCAGCAGATCAGTGTGCTTCAACGATACAGAAGCTGGAGGAAGAAAGAAACGAGCTTTTGGTATAATATAATATGTTGATTTGCTTTGATAACTGTTTAAATTGCTCCTAGTTGTCCTCTGCATGAAACCAATGATTGCGTATCAGTTATAAAACTTATATTAGTATTCCGGAACTATTTTTGTTATTCTACCTATGGCAGGATTGTTTTTGTTCTGCGAGTTTAAAACTAATTCTAGTCACCTGTCTAAAACAAGGTAATCCCAGCGTGTGACCATGTTTTTGTTAATAATTTTGATTGGGGCAAATTGGCTCAGTTGTTTAAGAGTTAACATCAGTTATATCAAGAGTGGATAATGGCAAGAGTGTGCAACTCTTCGGGCCGCGCATGGTACAAAATGTACTGCCGGGTGTTGCGTTATTGACCGACTACCCTGGTTTAGAGGGGGCTCGCTATCACATGAATACCCGCTGAATTAAACAATGAGGGTAGCATGTTTGTCGCCGCTTACATAAAGTTCAATGGTTTGTACCGGCTGTACCCCCGTCTAAAAAAGGGGGTGTAGCGCAAAAACGCAACGCGTGCCGGGTACATTCTTTTTTACAGAGAATGTGCCCAGTTGCACACTTTTAATAGCGATTATCCAATCTTGGTTATATCAAGAGTGGATGATTACGCTGGACAAAAGTGTGCAACTGGGTACATTCTTGTATAGATAATGTACTCAGTGTACGTTGCGTTTATGGTCTACGTCCTCTTATTAGAGGGAAGGTACATTGCACTAATATTCTGATCGGCTGGGTTTTTAAAATCGTACTAATGTTTTTACTTAAGTTATACTTAAGTAATTACTTAAGTCTCCGACTTAAGTAAATACAGAAATTTTCGAGCAAAACCAAATAAACGCCAAAATCAGCCATTGCTACAAGAAAAAAGTAATAGTTTTAGTTTACATTATGGAGGCACCATGGATCTACAATTTCGAATAGACTAAGGTTAGTATGCCTGAACGGCTTATTTGTAGTATATCAAATTTAGTCAGCGACTTATGTATTTACTTCACATAAGTACGCTTTTAAAACCACAAAATGGTTAAGCAATTACTTTGAAGGTACTTAAGTATTAAGTTGTACCAAAGAAGGGTTCTGGAAACCTAGCCAATATTACCTTAAATTGCTCCGGTTATATTCTTAATTCCTATTTTTATTATGTGATTTTAGCGATGCCTACTCCCCAATTGAGGGTGTCGGGTAACAATAAAACGCGCGATGGTAATTTTTGTACCATGTTGAACCCAAGTAGTTGCACACTTATCTAAGAGTGATCATCCAGACTTGGTAAGACCAAGGCCCTTAGCTTGCTGTCGAATGTTTATATAGTATAACAGGCTTCTGATAGTTGCACATGTTTCAGAAACAATTGGAGAATTACAAATTAAATGGAGCGGCGAGGTTCGTATTTTATTTACTTGTTAGCTATTTAGTTCTAGGATTTCGGGTTTTTGTCAAGAATTTACGGATTTGTGTCCGGATTTGCACAGTAGAAAATTCCGGGTTTAGCGGATATCACGAGAGCACCGTAGAAACTACCTGGAATAGGATGAACTATTTAAAATGTATTGTTTCGAATAGTTCACATTTCTAATTAAAACTTTGTACTGGAATTAATACAGAAAATGTCGTCGTTGGTTTGTTCGCGACGTTTTTTTCAAATGGTGCATGCGTGGTGAACACTTTGACCAGGATGACATCAGTTAATAAACAGAAGGTTCAATACTGGGATACTAGATTGAATACCCATCTTGACGAACGCTCTAAAAATCGATATGCCTCCGGTTCATCCTGCCAATCGAAGTTTTGCTCCATGTTCAACATTTTAAGACCTGAAATAAAACTTTTAGCGAGTCAAAGACACCTTTTCAAGTAATTTTTCACTTGCAGTGTAGTGTATATTATTTATTGCACCAATAACTCATTATTTTGTATTGCATGAAAATTAGCATGATGTCAATAGTTTTTCTTATAGGTCTGATCAATCCAGAGCAAGTACTGTAAACAGTGATATCAAAGCAGAAAATGGAATGTCAGGCAGTGATTCAAAAGAAGACATAGATGGTATGGTACAATGAAACATTACTGTTATCATATGCACACAGCCAGTTATTTTATACTTGATTCTCATGAATTTATTATACGTTTGGCAAATTTGGAAATTTTATTTAGCTTGCGATGTGCTATATTTAATTTGAACTAATTTCCTTTTGGTTTGCAGCAAATGCTATTGAATCTGGTTCAACTGTGTCGACAGTTCCATCAACCGATGTTGCTGAAGACAAGCCGTCTCAATTAAATACGGATTTGTTTGAATTAATTGGATCTAGTCTTAAACAGATGTGTTCGTGCTGTTCTTATGTTGCTCAACGTTCACAACTCTATCCCCGTGATATGTCACTTGAAGCGCTGACGCCAACATGTGTTGAGGTATGCCTGCCTAGATAACACGGGCTGGAATTTAACCATTTAAGTGTATAATTTTAATCAGCTTTGTCAAAAATTAACTTAGATGATTTTAACGCTCTATGTACCCTCTGCTAATAGTTGCTAAAGACATATATCTTACTAAATTTAGACTCGTGTTTCGAATTTATATAATATGGTAACAAATCATTTTACGGTTTTGCGGAAGATTATGTATAAAAGTTTAAGAAAATGACATCTTTGCGCTTGGTTCGTTTTTTCGTGTTGGCTTCTGTTCGTGCAACAATTAAATTCATGTTTTTGTTGCTGTAATATTAGGCTCTGTTGTAACCATGCTTGATGTAATGCCGAGGGTGGTTTCATTATGATTTTTGTTGATGATCGATATGTGAAATCATTGCCTCAATTTTTAGGGAACATTGTTGATCATTACAAGTGTCGATACTTGTTTCTAATTCTGAACCGTTGTTAACATTTGTTAACATACGTATGTATGTTGTTTTAGTTACACGCGCTGTTGTCTCAAGCTGATGACTATATTGATCCGGTTATCGAATGCGTGGATGCGGCAAAGATGTTTTGTCAGTCGGCAGAAGCTGATCACGGTCAAGTCAGTTTAGCGACGTAAAAATTAAATGCTTAAAACTCAAAAAATTGACTGTTTTGTACATTGATATAGTTCATAATAACATTGAGGACGTCAAGGAGAATGCTATAAGTGTACTCTCTGTAATATTTAGTTAGCAATATCCTACTGGACTAAATCTTAAAGATGTGCCCGACGATTTGAATACAGAAAAACGTATATTTCTGAACTGAGTGTTACAGCACTTAGGACTTTGAGCGAGAATGTGAATTCTGGTTGCAAGTTAATAATGGGCGGAACAGACAAAGTCGTGTGGTGTAGCGCCGTAATGTTTTTTCTTAAAACTTTATGCTCTTATGCAAACACCCACACGTTTAGGTTTAATTTAAACTGGTAAGCTTAAACATATGCCTAAGCCTAAGATTTACCCTTAAATGCGGAAGAAGTGCAACACCCAAACTTTGATAACGTTGGCTATTTAGGTTCTTAGCGATATCAAAGTGGCATCCGCGAGGTTTTCGGCATTCGTGAAATATTTGGATAACTCTGTGATTCTTCTAGTTAAAAGGTGAGTTAGATATTTAAATTTTTGCTTTATCATTGTCTTAATTTAGTTTTTAGGTGTTAACTATTTTCTAATGATTTTCTAAAGTTTTTAAGTTAACTGTGTATTGCTGTTAATAAATCACCATGGCAGAAATGTGCTGGTTTAATTTTGCTGTTGTAAGCAGTAACCGGACGCGTGTCAGTTTTGGTTTTAAAATGTACATGATGTATAGGGTTGGTTTATTTTCTAAAAATATTTTGAAAACAAAAACTTAAAATAGCACCAAAAACTCAAAATAATGAGTGAATAATAAATTCAATAAAGGACGATGTTAAAGATTTAGATAGCTATTATTTACAATGGACTGTAACCATATTCCAAGGTTCATAATTAATTCACTTGAGCGGGAGGTATTGTAAATTATGGATTAGGAGAAACTATGCTCCCGGTCCGCCTGTAGCCTTCAGGGTGCGACGCATATCTGACTTTGGCAACAATTTACATCGCGGCTTCGGTATTTTAACTTGCCGAATGGTTTTTGAAAACAGCAAAAACTGAAACCCTCATTTGTATTTATGCCAACTGGTATGGAAATGAATGAATTTCTTCACTTATACATATTTTTCTGTTACACAGTTGCTGTAAATGTTTGCGTAAGTGCGTTTACAATCTATTGGGTTACAATTTTTGGGGGCGTTATTTTATCTCAGCTTGTTCCTAAGCGTGGGCACCCACTTAATCGTAAAATTAGGAATCCTAAGCGAAAATAATAGCCTTAATCCTAAGCTACCTCTAGGAAAAATTGGATGCTGTTAAAGGTAGAATAGACCAAACACATTTTGTAACTGAACTCAACGCTACAAAAACGTGCAATAGTTGAATAGTATTGTTGTTAAACTGTCTGTTAAAAATGCATCGGCGTGAGATGTTAAGCTTTGTCACGTGAACACTTTGTTTTAATACGATAGGCCAAGGAATTGTCAATTATTGTTAGCTACGTTCTGATATTTGAATGTTGGATATTCGGTCTCACCTTGGTAGAGGTCTTCGGGAATTGAGTCGATACTGTTGGCTCAATAAGCATCTGCATAACCTTAGATTAGCGGCAGCGGGTCACTGTTCGTTTTGTACGTATCCATTTTATTTTGAATTGCAAACATTTACGAATTTGCGAGAAAAGTATTTGGTGCTTCACCTATGCAACATGAGCTTTAGTGACGTTAGAAAAATCATTCATTTTCTAGTAGAATGTGAGCAGATAGTTTCGGACGACTCGTCAGGGGCTGCATATGGAATATGATGTGACAATGCAAGGGATTTTCGTAGTCTATTCTATTAGATATCTTGTCCTCTCTGTCTATCTACTCATAGCATTGCCAGCGTTAGCAACCACAGAAGCATATTGGTGTAGGTATTAATCATTGTCCGTTATGCGCGTTATTTATTACAGTCAGTGTGAAGAATGTGACATTTCGTGGTGTTCATCGAAACTTCGCTCAGATAACAAATTGTTCAACGAGGCGCTCACAGATTTTGCAGCAGTGGTACGCAAATTGAATGAAGCCTCCGAACAATTGGTTTGTACGTAAATTTTTGTGCCGTGAGCACTCCTAGTCTTTGTTGAAAGAAGTTAGCTATAAATTAAATTAGAAAGCGTCCTTACAGTATGAGTAAAACATACCTATCTACTGGATATTGCTGTATACTGACGAAATGGATGAGCGGTAAACAACCGCCCCCCACGCTTCGGTACTGGTGTGAAAATCTTCAATTGGTGGGTTGGCTCATTTTAAAGGGCGAAATTATCGTTTTTATACAAAATCTGTTTAACCATGTCTGACCGCACATAATGTAAACAAACGGTACACGCGTATCCATTTCATTTTAGGCGAAAATTTGAACAAAAACTGTGTTTAGTACTCAAAAAATGTGTTGTTAAGGCTTAAAAATGTTGGAGATGGCGGCAAAATCTGGATAGGGGGACGAGTTGGGTAAGAGGATCGAGTTGGGAACTTTCTTGAGTGGCGGACCTCACCCCCTTGTGGCGAGCCCCTAGATCTAGTTACATTGATATTAACAAAATTGATTAAAATTGTTAAAATATGAAATCCTTAAAAATTCTGAAATTAAAAATGTAGCAAGCTTAGATGTAACATTCGGAAACGGCTCAGAAATACCAAAAAACCCTTTTTACGTGAGCTTACAGTTGGATGGGCAATAATTACTTTGCCTAAATTTAGTGCCGAATTTGGTACTCAAAATTGAAAACTGTGCATTTGCCTTTGAAAAAAATAGAATTTTGGGAGCCGTCTCGTCTTGTTTTGATTTGTTTGTGTTAAGTGAAAGAAACGTTTTGTAGGTGAGATTAATAAACGTGAAAGAAATGCTCAAAATATTCAACATTCATGGAACACACTGGTTTCAGCACTAAACGACTTGAATGATGCGGCATCGAGTATGTAAATTTCGATCTATAGCACAATGACAGTATCTATGTCTAAGGTTTAAAACCGATGTTAAAGCGTCAAAATCTTTTCATTCTGCGAAAATGTTTGTAAAAAATATTTGGGTCGGAGCTGCTACAATGGTTGGTGATAGTTCTGCAATGGTAAAATTTGTTTGAATTTTTCTTCAGCTTTAATCGTTCTCTATAGGACGAAGATTGTATGAATTGAATATTCTTAGTTCTATGGAGTATTGTGACATTGTGTTTTCGCTTGTTTTGGGGATTATTTTGCTTGCAGCAATCATCGCGTAAACGATCATAAGCGCTATGCAACCTGTATAAATTTTGTGAAACAGACGTTGTCTTACAATGTCAGTGTATTCTTACAGAAATTTGGAATTTATATTCGGCGAAAATAACTTCGGAGCATCGGTTGCCAACTGCAACAAAGCAGTTGAAAACAACGAACGAATGCATTCTTGCGTGTTTGCGAAACTTTTCAAAAACTCTTGCCAAAGTGAGATATTGTTGCAGAAGTTAAAAATAAGTGTGGCGCTATACTTGTGCGGCACCGTCCGGTGCCAACCGTCGTCGCTTGTTCTCATACGGTATCGTACGTAAGTAATTCACGTCACCTGACGTCGCCGCATGACAAACGTATAGTGACTGACGGCGTCGGACGGCGACGGACAGCGCCACCCATACGGTGTCGTCCGTCAATGTGCGGTATCGTACGCGAATTACTCACATATCATACGTATGGTAACAGATAGCGACCCACGGCGCCGTACGGTGATGGACGGCGACGTTCGGGTGACGAAGGACGCTGTGCGACAAGTATCGAGCAACCCTAAAGCGTTATTAAACTCTAGCTTGCGCCAAATTTGAATTGTTATCTGGCACTTAATATTGTACGCATCAATATTATCTGCTCAAACAACTAGATTTGTGCTGGATGAAAGTTCGAAGTTCGGGTGTAATATTGAATTAAATAAATTTTTTGCGTTTAGTGGTCTGTCAAATTATTAGCATAGACATCTGTGGAAACGTGCTAAATTTTTTGATTGCTTTGTTTTGGATTTTTGCAGCGTAGTATAATTTTCTGTGAGCTACGTATTTTTTGACTTACAAGATAACTGGCTTGTGAACTTGTCCTAAATGTTATAGAACCGACAAGTTCAATAAAATTTTTGCGCTTTGTGATTGATTACTTATGTGTTTAACAGTATATTTCAGTTGTCAGATTCGATCACGCTGTATTCCGACTCAATGATCTGTGCTGTACTTGATATCATACCAATACATGAAGAAAACTGTTTGGTAATTGTTGAACTTTAAAAAAAATTATGTTTAAACGATGCTTATTTGTTGGGTTTGATGTTGCATTATCAAGGGTGTAACGGCCAAACTGTAGCGTTTAATACTACAGATGGATTAAAGTGTATGTAGAAGTAAAAATAGACAGCTGCTGAAATTTGTAGGCTGCATCTAAACACTGCATTGAGCATTGTCATTATATGATTGCACGGACTTAGTGGAAAATGTATAATGTAGTTAAGTGTAGTATTCAATTTACATGGATTGCTTAAATGGGATCTTAAAAATACGTAGAGCCTAATATTATGATTATTGTTGGATAAACTTTGCGAAGCTGTGCCACGAATGTAGGTGGGTTTTTGTGCAGAATGGAAATATTACTAACATTATTATAGAGCCGTAATGTCACTACAAGTGTTTCCACGTATTCGTTCTCCGATGATTCTACAAAACATTTGTTGTGCGATAGCCAGCGTTTACAAATGCTAGAAGATCAGGTTTGTGCAGAACTTTGTTTATATCTTTAAATGCAATAAATTTAATTTCGTTTTGTTAATGATACACAACATTTTTTTTAATAATTTAAACTCCTGCCGTTGGTAACTTAAGCTAGAACTAAACTGTCAACTGTATTCAGTAAATTTTGCATGCTAACTTCTTTCTGGTGCTATAGTCATTACTGTTTGTCTGCTATGGTAATTGTAAGAGACCCGAAATATAGTTAATCTTTTGTTGTTATGTGCGATATAATGTCATTTTGTAGCTTTCGTTGGTGGGGTAGAAATACTGCGTTTTTTATTTTCAGCTCAAAACGAAAAATGATCTGTTACAAGAGCTCGAAAAGGTTTGTTGTAATCGGCCAACCGGTCTTAACTGGTAGATTGGTTGTTGTTTTCTGTTTTCATGTTTTTATTATATTAATACGGCGTAATGTTTCGTAACATAGCACCTAAAATTTTGTTTACATAGGCAAAGTTTTAGGCAAGTTTAGCAAACATTAATTTATGTGTCAGGACCACAACTGTACGGATACTTTAGCGGCGTCACAGAATAAAATATTTATCTACAAAATTAAAAGTATAAAAATGTTGCGATAGTTTTTTTACAATACTATGAATCTTTTTGACCTCGCTACTGAGAATTTATGCCATTGTTGCTTGCGTCTGTCGCGATTGTAACGGAAAATATTTTATTATGTGTAAGATTAGAGCTTTACAGCACTAAATTACTAATTAACTTTTTTATTTTTATTTCAGGAGAAAGAACATTGGATGCTTGAAACAGAGCTTTTGAAAGTGCGATATAAAAACGAAAAGTTTTCGGAAGAGGTTGGTATTGTAATTATATGTTGATTCACATCATGTCTTGCTTGTCGTTACGGAAATGACGCAAGCAAAAACATAGAGGAAATCACGGTATTTAGTTAAGAATATAAAATCTTCTGTATGGTTAAACACGTTTTTTAGGGTTCAAAGAAATTAATTGTATAATGTTGCTTACGTTCGTTCTATGCTTAAAAAGCTCCATTTTTAATTGGTCTTAGATAAATTTGTGAAAAGTATATATTTCACTTACATTCTAGGCGAATCACGAAACACCAAACAAAGAACCAATTAAGCTAACAGAAGACTACTTCACCAACCGACTAGTGAAAGCTATTGGTCAACTTCAAATTTCCGACTCAAAGTGTACTTACTTTCAACTCGAGGTATCGTTTTGTGTTGTTAGTTCGATTTTAAAACTAAATTGTTATATCTTGCAAATTTTAAACTTTATTGCTGTAAGAATATATAAAGCCTAAAATTAGACAGGGTAAAAAAATTTTGAAGTAGAAATTATAAAGATTAAAATATTGATTATAATACATTTTTGTAAATTATTGTTGTAGTTTTGATGTAAGCAGTAATATTCTTTAGTACGTTATGCTATTGTGACTCGTTTTAGCAAACAGTTTGGGTTATTTTTCAGTGCTCGAATTTATTAAACGCTGTGAAACTACATCAACAGCAGAAAAGCAAACTTCTACAAGAACTCAAAGTTACCAAGGAACTGGCTGCACAGATGAAGGTTGGTGAAGACCGTTGGCTTGAAACGTAACTTCAAGGTTATGGCGGAACTGTCCAGAATTTGTTGGTAACCTGCGCCTTTTTCTGATTCTGGAAAGCTCATCACTTAGCTTGCGGCAAATTGCAAATTTATATCCAGCATCAATTTGGTGTACTATTATTGCTAAGGTGTAGCCTTCTGTCTTGATGCATGAAGAGGTTACACTTCTTGTCGGTCGTGCAGTATGCGTTGCTGACTGTACAGCTTATATAATGGATAAAGGCTGAAAATTAAGTTTGTTGTTACTCAATGTTTCGCTCGTATTAGTTTCAGCGGCGTCTTGGTTCTGGTTCTACTAGGCCATTAAACTATTTTTGTTTAGGCTCAGTTATAGACTTAGCGTTGCCCTCATGTCTACGCTTATGAATCGTTAGTCTTGACTTTTATCGTTACAGGAAGAATTGCAAACCGTTCGACGGGGTTACGACACTCAGTTTAACGCAATGACCGAACATTTGGCAGATCTCAATCAAAGGATAACAACGCAAGCTGATGAATTGCAATTGTTACGCAGTGTTAAGCAAGAAAAGGTAAGCTGTTATAGCTGTATTATGCTGTATAACGTTATGCTATATCTTGAAGAGTGTAGTGACTAGAATTGGAAATCTGAACCCTGGCAACACTGGATAGTGTAATTTGTTATCAATGTTTATTTCTATTTGGTTTTTAGCCTGTTCATTTCGGTTAATTGTGAATAATACAGCGGTAAAATATAAAATTTCAACTGAAATCTATTGTGTGGTTTCGATTTGAGCTCGGTACAGTCAAGTGGTAGGTGTTAGAAGTCGCAAAAACTTTGTATATACATTATTGTGCAGTGCAGAAGCTGTTTGAAAGAAACATTCATATTCTGTCGAAGTAGTTTTACTCATCTACATATTAAAATAAATAAAACATACAGAAGTAGTGCTGCAGTGAAGAACAACCAGATATATATGCTCGTTGTTATTGCGGTAACCCTTCTATGCATTTATTTTATTTTTTGTTTATGTCTTTAAAAATTTGGAATTTCAAGATTAAAAACAGAAATGTTTATGACGCGAAACTATTTCCGTCGTTCGTGGCCGTTATTTTGCGGAATGATTCAATAGTTTTCAGCTTTTGCATTTGAGTACGAGGGTTTAACAATAATATTTTTGCACTGTATTGTTTCAGGTTCAGAAGAAGTCGTTGTTTACCGGAAAATGAATTTCAAATAAATTATTCCTCAAGTTTACTGCTTCTTTGCGTCCAAAATTGTTTACGTTAGCTGGCACCAGATTATCTATCTATCAATTTGTACAATAACGGGAAAATGAAACCAAATAAAGAATTTATATTTTTGAGCATTCATTTCTTGAGGACTAGTTGTTGGCTCTCAATTTGTTGGTATTACAAATTTTTGTCAAAATGCTTTGTTGACTGAATGGAAATTTTCAGCGTAAACAGGTTTTATTTTCGTAATATTTCTTGAGTTTTCCGGTTTTATATATTTATATCCTGCTATGGTATTATAATTTATATTTTCCCTGCGATCTTCTTATTCGTGGCTTTCTGCCAGTCAGTTTGAAAAATTACTCAAAATAAGCCAAAATTTAGTGCGTCAATGGGGTTAGGAAATTCTGGTACGGTAGTAACCATTTTTTGGTCGTACGATTTTAAGGCATCCGGCGCCGGACGACTCAGTATTGAAATTTAGGCCAATGTATACACAGGGCCGTAACAGTAGTATAAGCAGATTATTAGGCTCATACCTAGGCCAAAGCCTAGGCGTAAGAATCAGCTTATACCTAAGCTTAAAACCTAAGTTTGAGCAAAAATTAGTCTAATGAACAGTAATTGTTTTAAGTGGGAAAGCATTGTGTTAATCGGGTTAGGAAATTCTGTTGCGGCAGTAAAACCATTTTTTGGTCGTACGATTTTTTAGGCATCCGGCATCGGACGTCTCTGCATTAAAAAGGCCAATGCATCATGAATAAATTTCTGGTTTTTATGTATGTAAAAAGTTGCTCCGGTTATATTCTTCAGAAATATTTGTCTTCTACATCATAAATATTTTTCTTAATCATTCATGAAATTTTTGAGAAATTATAGAAATAATAGTCTGGAATTCAAGAAGAGTTCTGCTCTAAACAATTATATAATCGATGTAGAAGCCACTAAGGTTCAATGTGTATTTTTTGCCGATTTAACCCTGGTTATATTCCCTACGCAAAAAATTAAACATAAATTGTTTTGTATTTTAATGAGCACGTAATGTAACTGCGCATATTTGTGGAGCTCGAAAAAATTTCCAAAATGACATTTGCCGTGAATGCTTTGTTTTTGTTTTATCTCAACGTATTGAGCCGCCCAGTGATGAAGCCTCGAATTAATATTCAAATCAGTAAAAGCCCAAAAATACCCAAATGCCAAATTGAAAAAACAATGAATGCATATGAAATGTTTTGTGCAAACCAACTCAAATTTTAGAAGCATGCTGAGCATTATTGAACACGATTAAATACAGTGTCATTCAGTGTAATTTTGCAAACGTACAAATTACTGAAGGGACATTTTGTAAAGGAGAAATATTTAACTGCTAGTTTTAGTCACGATTACAGAATAATAGCAGTTGCTGTCAGAGTGCCACCGGAGGTGAAAAAACCGGAGCCGGAGTTCAACGAAGTTTGCCGGAGGTGAGGAAGACAAAAGTATAGGAAACGCGCTAAGCAGATAAATATTGCGAAATTATGCAATATTTTACTACCGAAATTGCCGCAACCGGCAAAAATTTTACCGGAGCCGGAGGCCGATTTTCTACGGGAGCCGGAGGCAGACTTCCGGTGGTATCATGGTTGCTGTTTGTATAAATTAAGAAAGTGCGCACTGAAATGCCAGGTGAGGTATCGTGAGTAGTATACACCCTTGGGACAGTCGTAAGAGGCTGTCACAAGAGGGTTTTAATGATTTACAGTTGTATATTTGTCCTAGGGTTAGAAGGTTGTCATGGGCGATGCTTAGTACTAAAGAAAAAATACCCAGCCCACTTGTCTTACATAACAGAGCATATTTTCGGTCCTCGATTGGGATTTTTCACCCACACTACGCAATCCCATTCGTCAAACGTTTGAATTCCATTCGTCACTTCTTTTCGTAAAATATTGCTTGTCCATCCTAACTTTAGCTTAGTTTCTCAAATTATGATGCTTAGTATATTGGTGACCTCCCCCATCCCACATGCACCTGAATGCTATTGTTACCGTACGATTTACAAGTTTTTGCATTGTTTGCAGACAGGTGCCTACCACCATTCTATATGCACCTTTATTTTTCAACATTGTTTCACAAAGTGACGTGGTCCACAGATAATCTAGCTATCTTTCTTAGACGTTATGTTTCGCAAATGTGTGGTCAATTAAAACTCTGCAAAATACCATTAGAAAGTTTAATTTGATCGTTTTAATCTTCCCAATGCTATCCTGCAGATTTTAACTGACCATGCAACAGCTGTGTAACATCACCTCAAATATAGTTTATTAGGATAATGATGTACCATGCCACTTTTCAATTTTACGGTGAGAACACCACATTACAATTTTCATCCACGATAAATTTTCATGTTTACTTCTGCATATTATATAAAGAGGTTCCCATCCTTATCTTACATGCACCTTTATTTTTCAACGTTTTTTCGTAAAGTGGCATGATCCACCGATATCCTAACTAACTATCTTATAAGTAATGTTACACAGCTGTTGCCTGGTCAATTAAAGAAAGATTAAATTCATCAAATTAAACTTTCTAATAGTATTCTACAGGTTTTTAAATGACCATAAATGAGTTGCGCAACTACTTCAAATATAGATCGCCTTGTTAATGACGGACCATTCCACTTTTCAATTTCACAGTTAGTTACACCACATTTCGCTTAAGCCTAAACTTTATAATGTTACAATCCAAAGTCTAATAAAAGGTTACAGATAACATACAATTACTTGACTCCGAACTTCAGATTCGAGAAATAGTTGGGTAGTCATTTTTCAGCATTTAATGATGGTTTTATTGTCAACACTGAAGTTATATAATGCTCATAAAAGTAAAAACACAACAAACACATATTTATTTTATGGGTCATCCACGTTAACTCTATACACTACTGTAAAAATTGTTCCCACATACGAGCTCCTCAGTTTGTAGTTGGAGTTTTTCCAAATTACATGTCCAAATGTCACCCACATCCTGCATATACTCTACGGACAACTCGCATACTCTCTAAGCAGCCTATACTTTGTTAAACTGCCGTCCATACCCATGCTACACTGTCAATGCGTTATTTAAAAGACAACTATTTTGTCCGGAGTCTGTCAGAAGGGACTCTGTTTAGGCATATCAAGAGTCTACCTGAAGATGCTTTACTTAGTCTTATCAAAAGTGTGTCTCAAGCGACTCTATTTTACAGAGTCTGTCTGAAGCGACTGCGTGTAGTGCTTATAGAGTTTGCCGCAACTAGGGGCGAAAGAAGGGTGCGCCCACCGTTGCGCTTGGTGTGCGAGGTTAAAGGATGGTTCCCACACGCCTGTCCTCACCAGGGAGACAACAGTTTAGGTTTCCGGAGCTACAAACTTCAACCCCAGGCAACCCCCCTCACCGGTCACGAAAACATTTGCTCTCGACAGGGAAACCGGGGTTTAACTTTCTGGTATACCAGGGCTATTATATTCTAACCTGCTCTGCTCTAGAATGTGTAGCAAGTCTTACAACTTTGAATGGTGAGCTTCGAAATGTAGCAATATTTTCCTACTTCCATGCTAATTTTGATAACTTTAACGGTTGGAGTTCGTTTGTTTGAAAACCTATCACTGACTATCAATGTTCCAATAAGAGCTACATTTCACAGGAAGCAAGAACAGAAACAGGGATGCAATTTTTTCACCGGAACAGGAACCGGGACAGGAATTGAAATTGTGCCAGAATTCCGATTAAATTTTGCTCAGTTTTCAAAAATGCTACAAGCATTTGAAAACACTGGCTTCCAAATTGTTTAATCGCAATTTTATATTTGGCATGACATGATTGCAGTGTTTGAGGTAAATATTCAATCAAATATGTTTTACCGAGGTAGTATTGTGTTAATGTCATGATTGCTTCACATCTAATCACATTCGAGGTTCAACAATCCAATTGTGGACCTTAGTGCAGTTTCTTACCAGTTCACATCGGTATGTTGTACAGAACTACTTTTGTGTTTGATCCATATATGCACGATATTAACATGCCTCAGCGCGAATACGTTGCTCCAAAAATTTGTACTACGGAAACCCTAGTAGGTATAGCCCCGCCATGGGACCCTACGCGAATGGGAGTCTCATGGGAGAGGTTTTTTATTAATAGTCATCATCAGGCAGAATTTTTATAACGCTTATAATTCAAAAAATCCTACAACATGGAAAACACGCCCTCCATGTTTCAGTTGGTAAAATACGCCCTCCATGTTCCAATTGGTAAGACACGCCTTTTCACATGAATTGGTAAAACACGCCTTTCCACATAAATTGTTAAAGCACTTCTTCAATTGAACACCACCACGTTTTTATGTTTCCCTCCTCCCTA
Organism: Enoplolaimus lenunculus; assembly: GCA_030248215.1. Lineage (NCBI taxonomy): Eukaryota > Metazoa > Nematoda > Enoplea > Enoplida > Thoracostomopsidae > Enoplolaimus > Enoplolaimus lenunculus. The sequence continues at coordinate 27,568 of JASANG010002758.1, forward strand.
ACCCTACCCTTAACGTCCAATATAATTGAACGTGAAATTGTTTTTTCGTTCAGAGTGTAACAAGCTTAATCGAAGTTAATCTGATCTGAGAACAATCTCGTTTTGTGTGTAATAAACTGCAACTAGACTTTTATGAGTAATAGCATTTATTGTAACTTAACAAATCGTTTATGCACAAAATTTACTGCCTAAGCATTTACGAATTTGTAAAACGTATGTTGTTGCCTTAACAAGGGAAAAGGAGAGGATGTTAATTACTTCCAAACACTTAAAACATTTTATATTTGAACTACTGTATCCACTTTTTTCCAAAATTTCAATTGTAATATTCTACAGCTACAAAACTGCAAAGGTTGTTCCGAAACATCTAAGACTTGCGACCTCAATTTATTGGAATAAAGCATTTTGCAATCTAAAAATTTGATATTTGAGCGCTCATAAAATAGAATGGGTTCTTTAATGTTTGTATTTGGAATTATATTGGAAGCCTTGCCTGAATTATCCTCAATAATTTGACTGCCGATAAAGCCAGCCCATAACCAAAAGAATCTGTTATAAAACCATGTCTGCTGTTCTTTCCCCTGTTACAGAACCTTTAACAAAGTTATTCTGCAGCCCCAAAAACCTGTTGCAATCGTTCTGAAATGTTTTTAATTTTTCCACCACCTGTGCAGTTAATGGTAACTTTTTCGGTTAAATCATTGTAATCAATTTTTATATATTTTGTATCTAGATCTGCTCTTTCAGATTTGAGATAATCAGTGAAACATTGATTATCATAGCATATCATTGCAGGCAGTGATATGTCATGAAATATGTTTGTGTTTGGAGAGTAATATGAAAACGTGATGTCGTTTTCGGTAACGTTGTAGATAGGTCTGGGGATAATAATTTTCGCTAACCCAACTATATTGAGTTTGACCAAACTCCAGAAACTTTGACAAATAACAGTCAACTGTAGAATCTGTTAAATCAGATTCTAAATAATGTATAAACTTTGAATCTTTTTTCTATGATTATTTCAAATTACAACCATTATATAGTTATATTCATAAAAATATAAAAAATTTATGCTCTGTTCAAATAAAAAACTCAGCAATGTTCATAATGTACCTCAACTGCGCTTCAATCTTAGATAATTTGACGAAACCCGGTTTATTTATCTAATATTAAGTACAGCTGAGGTAAACTTTAAGCCTGTTTGTTACTCATTGTTGGTTAGCTAGCTTATAACGTTCATGTAATCTTTCAGCAAATCACGCCGATATCTCGAACAAAATTTCTGTTGGTCTTCTGGACGCTCCATCAAAGTGATAGCGGTAGTAGGTTCCAAGAAAATTACGGTCCAAAGACCGAAACGACGGAAAATCCAACTCGCCAAATTCTTCAACGCATAAGTTTTGGTACCCATTAATCCTAGCAACTGTTTTGATGAAATCAGCGTGTTGTTTGCCTTTAGTGTATACAAGTGGCTCCCGTATGTGGTTAAATAGCTATGCCAGAGCATCTTCAGGGTAATGGAAAGTATTGGTTGTTATATCAAAAGTACCATTGACTCGGAGGACTGAGCTACAAAGAAAAAGTAGTTTTTGATTAACTTCATTGAAAGGAAAGAAGAGGAAAGAAGTCCTGAGAATGGAGGTATGTATAAGAAAAGAATGTTAGCTTACTTCATGCTAACTTCCTGTCGGTATGACAGTCCACGAAGATCTGGAGCGAGCGTAAAGTGATAGATTTCTCCATGAAGTCGAAATTTGGCAGTGATTTCTGTGGTGACGTACGATCGCACGCGGATGTAACACGTGTTGAGCAAGATTGTTGCCATATTGAAGATGTATATAACTTTTGATTGCGAGTAACTTTGAACTGAACATGCCAGCAACTGTTTGTGAATCGTAAGATGATGAATAACACGACGACAATAAACGCAACAAACAAGATAATGTGACATAGAGAACTGATTTCCTGAAGCAAAACCCACCCTTTTTAAATGCAGACATGTTGTTTATTTTGATCAAGGGCTTCAATGTTGTATAATGTTATTAAAAGAAATGGTGTGATATCGGAATTCCGTCTGGGCAACAGCAGCCAAGTACTGTATTGCTCTGCCTGGTACAAAATGCAAAACTGCAAGGAACTAAACCAGAGTTACGAGTTGTTGATCGGTACCTGGAGATCACAGCTAAAGTATGGCTATTAATCCCTCTAACAAAGTTTTGTTAAAGTTCTTGTTGAAGAGATTAACAAAAACAACAAAAAATAATGCTAATTCAAATGGTGTAAAAGTATCGGTAGAGAGATGCCAAAGTGTTCATTTACTGACACTCGATTGTTGACAATGAATCGCTGTCTGATTTCTGCAAGACTGATATACCAAAATAAGTTGTTCTGTTAAGAATGTTATGAACAATGTTGAATTTTATATATCCCTAGGTGAAAGGACACTGCGGCGTTCAACTTAGTTAAGAACTACGACACTCTAATTTGCTAACCCCTTTCGGAAAGACTAGTTTTGCAAGCGCACAACGCAATCTAATGCTGTTTAATGCAGCTATGAACTGTGCTAATATCTCCCGTCAGAGATTATAATCACAGAACAGGAGACGAAAATACCAGAGTCGGAGCCGAAGTCCAACAAAAACTTCGACACTCTAATTTTCGAACGCTTTTCGAAAAAGCTTTCTCCACAAACTTTGCAAACACACCAAAATCTAATGTTGTCTAATGCAGCAATTAGATATGGTACTATTCCCCTCATCAGACAGCGTAAGGGTGCAAATGGAGATGTAAACACAAGAACCGGAGCCAGAGTTCAGTTCAACAAATACCGTTTTCGAAATGGCTTGCCACACAAACTTTGCAAGCGCGCAACACAATCTACCGCTGTCTAATGCAACTATGAGCTAAGCTACTATTCTCGCAATCAGACACTCAGACAGTATAACTGCTACAATCGGATGTGAAAAAAACTGGAGCTTGAATTAAAAAATATTGCCGGAGCCGGGCCCTGTGGGGAAAAATTAGTAAATAAAAATGGCTCTGAGGGCAACCTCGACAAAGCTTTCTCAACTGTCCCTCTCCAAACTAATTCACCAAGGAGTATATATTTCTAAAATTACAAAAAAGTCCACAACGGAAATTTCTAACTAAGCAGGAGTCGGAGGCAGACCTCCGGTTGCACCGTGGACCACACTTACACATTCGAGAATTAAAAACGAATCCACAATAGTTACACCCTATTTCAAGAACAGGGGTCATCGAATCGTTCCAAAATTTACAGATACTGCATCAGCTAAAACATTGCAATGTGGGTATCGTTCGTAACCGATACATTTTTGTTCCTGGTGTTCTATGATTTCATCACGATTTTCTAGGCTATCTACATTCAGCGGTCGAGGCGAAACGTTTGCACAAGTGCTGGGAACAGGATCCCTGAAATTGACTTTTGCATGGTCTATGTTTTAAATCTCGAATAATGTACATGTTTCTAGTGCAAGCAAGGTGAGGTGTTACACACATACACACGCAACTTAAATTTCCAGCTACTTGAAATGATTGGGTTTAAATTAAATTTGAATCAGGTTCGTCTAAGATTATCTTATAATTTTACAAAGCCTAATGTTGGTTGCGTTTTCGAAAAAGCGTTCTCCCGCGCTAATAGGAACGGTTGTATGAACAAGTAATATAATGTTATTGTTTACTTTGCGAATATATTACCAAATAATTTTAATTAAAGATTGTTTTACGACATTCAAAATTAAAAATTGAAACGTTTTGGTGTACTTTTAATTTAAAACCTGACAACTTTGACTATACAAGACCCAGAAAATTTCCATAGAACCTAGTCAGTAGCAACAAGTATGACGAAGCAAAGCTCTGAAGATGGTGCAAGCACTTCAAAGCGGCAGCGGATGGATGCTAGTACTAATCAGGTATCTCCTTATTTTACAATCACCCCTGTAGAAGAAAAATCTAGCAAAAAGTTTAGAACGAAAATTTATGATTACTCTGTTACTTTCAAGAACTTGGAAGACACAGATATGCTGCAACTGAACGAACAGCTGTACCAAGTTCTGAGCAATGTTTTTCGTTAATCACCCACCGCATAAAGGGCCATGACTACTTCAGAATAGATATCCAAAGTCCAAGTCTACAGTATCCAATTAATATTCCGTATGTCAAACCGAATGGTTTTTCTTTAGAAAATTGAAGCAACGCTAAACTCTAACGAAAGCCTGTTCTTTGACAAGGTTTAAAAATGAATATTATTCACACAGAGTTTCGTCAACCTGGTCAAGGCAAACGTAGGGGTCCGTTGGATTGTCAAAATTTTGGAAGTTACTTTAAGCATAAAAAAGTTTGATTCGAGTACCTTAGAAACGACATTGCCTAGGAATAGCAATTCTGATAAGTATGTTAATTTGCAACAACCACACAATTGGAAGAGTTACAAAGTTTTTTAAATCCCTAGCTTCTTCTGCAGGTGAGACGAAAATTAAAAAATTTTATCAGGAGTGCAACGGTAGCAATGATACACTTTGCGGTGTGGCAGAGTTATCGAAATTTCAGATAGTTTCTTACTTTAAGAACTTTCGTTTTCAAACAAGATATTGCACATGGCCGTAAATCAGTATACCTGTTATTGCATGGCGGACATTTTAATCTAATAAGACCTATAACAGGGTTTATGCAAAGCAAGAATTTTTGCCATCTTTGCATTAAATCTTTTGATCATTTCCACAATTGTCTTAGTAGCTGCGTCTTATGCCATAGCAATAATTGCAAGAACCGAAATCTTAAGTCTACTCCAATTTCGTCTCTGTCTTGTAAACCATGTAGACACTGAGTGTAATAAATGCACAATATGTCACGACTGCAACAAAAAAATTGTTAAAATGAAGACTCATCACTGCAAGCAGTACTATTGTTCCACGTGTAGGATTTGGGACAACCCTGCAACTCACTTAGGCTATATGTAGGAGGCAAAGGTCCCAAAATCAAAAGCTAACGTTTACATTTACTTTGATATGGAATCCATGACAGATGATGAGTCTGTTAAACATATCTCAAACCTAGTGGTTGCTAAAGAAGAGGACAAAGAAGTTATGGTCTTCAAAGAGAATGTTCTGTTGATAAATTTAAGTCGTTCTTATTATCGAATGGCAAGGCAATGTCTCAGCACCAACTCGTAGTTATTGCCCATTCTCTCAGGGTATGATTCATATTTTATTCTGAACTGGTTATACACACAAGTGGTGTTGCCTAAAAGTGTAATTATTAAAGGAACGAATTTATGCTGCTATCGATTGGGAAAAAATGAAATTCTTGGATAGTTACAATTTTATAAATTGTTCACTAAGGAGCCTTCCAAAAAGTTTTAATTTTACGACAAAGCTTTGCAAAGGTTGGTTTCCCTACGCCTGGAATACAAAAGCCATGCAGGGGTAAAAAGGAAATATTGCATCAAAAAACCTTTTTGAACCCCAAAGAATGGATCGTAATACTCAAAACGATTGTGATCAGTGGTGGGGAAAAGTAAATCGCACATTTTCATGCAAGCTGTATAGTTTGCAAGAAGCATTGGAGGCTTGCTGCATCGATGACGTATTACTTTTGGAAACAGCATGTAAACAATTTCGTGATATGTATTTTGAAACAAGTAAAGTTACATTTGCGACGAAACCATTCCATTGTCAGCGGAATATTCATTTGAAACAACAGGTAAATCATTCTCGTTTGTCACAACTGAAATCAGGTATACCTTGCCTAAGTCGTGGTTGAGATGTATGTATATATAGAAGTGAATAAATGTTGAGGTCCACTTGGTTATCACTGTTGCTTCGTATAACAATTCCATTGGGTTCCGTATACCTGTTGCTCTAAACGTAATCAAATAAAACATTAACCAAGATGTCACCAGACATACGCCTTGCGCCCCCCCCCGTTAAATCCATTTAATTTATAAAGACCTAAATGCGGTTAATTTTTGCTCTAGAACTTACAATGTGCAATGTTTTCATTTAAAAACAATTCAACAAATTGAATTTTAAGGCTTCAATATTTTTAAAGGATTCTGTTATCTTTAAATGCTTGGTGCTAAGGTAAAACAGTAGTATACACCCCCCCCCTTGGAACAGTCGTAAGAGGCTGTCCCTAGGGAGGGTTTTCTTGATGATTTACAGTTGTACTTTTAGTAGTAAAACACCCACACCATTCTACTTACTGAAAACATCATATCTTCGGACCTCGATTAGGGTTCTTACACCCACACTACGCAATCTAATTTGTTTTGGATCCCATTTGACAGTAGCTGAAATTAAAATAAGATGTTTTTCTGACTTTCAACAAAATGTTATTATACGTAGCTATTCTATTATGAGATTGAGGGGGGAGGTGATATTTTACATTATTGTACGCAAACTAGCCATTGCAGTTATATTCATGACAGAGTATGTTATTATGAGTAACTTTTACATTGTTGTTGCAAGCTAGCCTTTTAATTATTCAAACTTACAACAAAAATAGCTGCTCCGGACCTCGATTAGGGTTCTTACACCCACACTACACAATCCCATTCGTCAAACGTTTGAATCCCATTCGTCACTTTTGGTAAAATGTTGCTGATCCACTGTTACCATTCGCCAGCGTTTTTGGTAATTGTGGGATGGGGAAGCATGTGTACCAACCTAAGCTGTCCTATACTTTGTTAACTTCACCTACGCCTTGCCTACGCAATCCTATCCTTAGCTTACTTTTCTCAAATTATAATGCTTAGCGTATTGGTGCCCTTTTCCATCCCACATGCACCTGAACAGTTTTGTTAACATACAGTTTCCAACTTCTCTGCATTGTTTACAGATAGGTGCCCACACCATTCTGCATGCACCTTTATTTTTCAACATTTTTTAATAAAGAGACATGGTCCACCGATAACCTAACTAACTACCTTAGAAGTTATGTTGCGCAACTGATGTATGGTCAATTAAAAAGTATGTGGAATACACCTTTCAGTGTTATTCTACAAATTGTAATTGACCATGCAACAGCTGTGTAACTTTACTCCTAATATAGATCGTTAGGCTAACGATGGACCATATCATTTTTTTAATTTATCGGTAATGCTTAACACATCGCAAGTTTTCCTAATTAACTTTATGTTTACATCTGCATATCTTGCAGAGAGGTGCCCACCCCCATCCCACATGCACCTTTATTTTTTCAACATTTTTCCATAAAGAGACAAATCATTTTTTAATTTATCGGTAAATGCTCAACACATCGCACTTTTTCTTAATTAACTTTATGTTTACATCTGCATATCTTGCAGAGAGGTGCCCGCCCCCATCCCACATTGCACCTGAATTTTCGCATTATCTTTAGGTTTTTTTTTATATCCTTCAGAAATCAAAATATCAACAGTCACTTATGTTGTTTTACTCTCAAACTTTAATTCTAGCGAAATGATCCCATTACCGTACTGTACTGGTTTACCGGAGGAGTCCAAAAGTTCAAGACGCAGTTTGTTCGAGTAAAGCAGTTTGCAGCCTAAAAATTTGATAATTCTAGGCTCATAAAAAAGTATAGTTTCAGAAAGTCCTATAATAGGAACTAAAATTAGTATTTTTTTAGAGTTGTCATCTATAATTTGATCTGCAATGAAGTCAGCTAGCAAACAGAAAAATTTGTTATAGTACCATAAATCAACAGTTTTTTCACCTTCAATTAGTCCATCAATAATATATTTTGTCAAACCAAGTACTCTCTGCAATTTCAATGATATATATTCAATTTTCCATCCACCTGTACAGTTTACGGTAATTTTTTTGGTCAAATTGTTATAACTGAAATATATATTTTTTGCATCAACTGATGGAATTTTGAATTGAATATGACTAATGAAGCACTGATTATCATAACAAACCAGTGGATCAAGAGTCACTCACTGTATGAGATATTTTGTCTTCTGGAGAATAAGTGAAAGAAAAATCAGATTTTGTTATATGATAAATAGGACAAGGGATAATAATTTTACTTAGCCCACATTTATAAGGTTTCAATCCAAAGTCCAAGAAGGTCGATAGACAACATTCAATTACATGACTCTGAATTTCCGATTCGAGAAATACATAGGTAGTCATTTTTAGCATTCAATGATGCTTTTATTGTCTACACTGAATTTATATAATAATACCCATAAAAATAAAAAACACAGCAAACACACATTTATCTGAAATATACCTGTGTTCTAGAATGTTTAGCAGTAAAATGATGAGTCTGGAAATGCAGCTAAATTTTCCCACTTCTGTGTTAATTTTGATAGCCTTAGCTGTGGGAGTTCGTTAGTTTGAAAACCTATCACTAACTATCAAGATTCCCATAAGATCTACTTTTCACAGCATGCAGTAATAGCAACAGGCATTGAAATTTAACAAATTCCAATGGAATTTTGCTAACTATTCAAAAGCGCTACAAGCAGTTGAAAATATAGAATTCACATTGGTTTTATCGTATGAAATATATGATTGCAGTGTTTGAGGTAGTTATTTAAATGAAATAATTAACGAGGTAGTTTTGAGTTAATGCCGTGATTCCTTCATGTCTAATCACATTCCATGTCCAATAATCCAATTGTGAACCCCAGTGTAGTTTCCTACCAATTCACATCGGTATTTTGTGCAGAATTCCTTTTGTGTTTGATTCATATATGCATGATATTGACATGGTTCCGCGCGAATAAGTTGTTCCATAAATTTGAACGACGGAAACCCTGTTTTGCCAATTTCTTCGACATTATAGCTTTTGTGGGCCCGTACTACTGCATGTTTGATGTACTGTGCTTGAATCTCTTCCTTTGTGTAAATTGTATTACCATTAGAAATATGATTGAAAGTCCACAGCAACGCCTCATCAACATTTTCGAACCCGTTGCTCTCAAAGTTTTCAGTACCGTTCATTTGCATTGATGAACTATAATTAAAAATTGATGTTTTTTAAGAATTTAATTATACACAACCGCCGAAGGCAGTCGTTCAAAATTTCAATATTACTGCTTAGTGAAGACAAGATTTTAAGCTAAAATAATTTTGACAGGACCCACCGCTGCACAGTCTTATATACTTTTCATTTTAGCGAAAAAAACTGCATAAATTTACTTCTTATAGGACACACTAACTTGAAACTTTTTTCTCTCGTTGTGTTAACTCATTGACATTAACTCCATGAGGAAACGTAATGTGGTGCTTAATTGTTGTTCCGATAATTCGCACAGTCATTTCAGTTGTTACGAATGTGTCATAACCAATAGTTTGTTTTTGTTAATAACGCTGTTGAATTTTAACAAAAACAAATTTAGACGAATCCATACTGCGAATTCTGAAAATTTCCCTAATATTTGTAATATTTAAAAATTCAACAATCAACCAAAATTTTATGTAAACTTGGTAGAACAGCGTCGTCAGCTTTTATGTGATGCTGTTGAGTTTAACAAAAACAAATTTAGATAAATTTATACTACGTACTTTTGAATTAAATACGTAAATTTTGTTTTGAACTACTTTTGAATTACATAACGTTTTGTTTTGAACAACTTTTGAATATACCTAAATTCATGTTTTCAACAACTCTCGATTCAATACGTAAATTTTGTTTTGAAGATTATTCATTGAATTTGAATTTCAAATAAATACGTATGTTTTTTCGAACTGTCCATTCGATTGACTGTTCTGAATATAGTAAATGTTATTATAGCAAAATTGTTTGTAAAATTTTGTTATACACCTGCACGTAACTTTTGTTTTGAACACGATGTTAAATTCGGCGAATTATAGCTGAGAATCGTGTTCAAAACAAAAGTTACGATGCAGGTGTATAACAAAATTTTACAAACATTTTTGCTACAATAATATTTACTATATTCAGAAAAGTCAATCGAATGGACAGTTCGAAAAAACATACGTATTTATTTGAAATTCAAATTCAATGAATAATCTTCAAAACAAAATTTACGTATTGAATCGAGAGTTGTTGAAAACAAAAATTTAGGTACGTCAAAAGTAGTTCAAAACAAAATTTACGTATTTAATACAATAGTACGTAATGCTAATTCTACGTATATAAAAAATTTATTCAAAATTTTAAACTTTGTGTGTATACAGCAACTACATTTTGCTGGACCCCAAAACAAAAATTTGAAATAAAATAAATTTTAGGCAGGAAACACATTATAAGGGTTGTTTATGTGCGCACAAAAATACTACAGCTCAGCCAATGAGCAATTATAATTGGCATACGTAACTATATATACAAAATATATACATTTGTAAATACGTATCAGCATCGTCAAGTAAAAATATGTATTGGCATTGAAATATGCCAACTTTAAAAACAAAAATGGGTACGTAAAAATGTGATTTTTCCTGCGTTTGTCTTCGAAAAATTAATCAAAATGAACCACTCTCATAAAATTATAATCGTTTATTGTATTTAACGTCTTCGTATTATGATGTAATGTAGTATCCTATCTATTCTTTAATTAGGGAGTACTACAATTGGAATCGGTATCGGTATATTTTCAAAATAAGAATCAGCATCGTTACCTGTATCATTAAAATGTTTTCTATCGGTACTTCGTACAAATTAAAAGATTTTTTTAAAATCAAGATTCGGATCCGGTTAAATCAGGGATTCAATACCACCTTACTTTATAATTCATCAGGGTGCAATCGGAGTTCCGATTCTGATTACAATTCTGATTCAAAACAAATTCCGATTCATGTATAAAAATGCTGTTCTGGTTCCGATTCCTATATAATCCAGTTCCGCTTTGCACCCTGCAATTCATCAACACGAGCACGACGGTGTATACTTACGTGCGCTAAACCTTGCCTCGCGTACGTACCTTGCTTGACTCCTTTTCGAATTCCACCTCCGGCAGTTGTAGTTGTAGTATGTTGCTGCTGTTGTTGTTACGGCTGCTGTTGCAGCTGTTGTTGCAACTGTAGTTGTTGCTGTTGTTGCAGCTGTTGTTGCTGCTGTTGTTGAGGCAGCTGTTGTTGTTGCAGTTGTTGTTGCAATTGTAGTTGTTGCTGTTGTTGTTGCAGCTGTTGTTGTTGCAGTTGTTGCAACTGTAGTTGTTGTTGCGTTTGCTGTTGTGCAGCTGTTGTTGTTGCAGCTGTTGTTGCTGCTGTTGTTGAGGCAGCTGTTGTTGTTGCAGTTGTTGTTGCAACTGTAGTTGTTGCTGTTGTTGTTGCAGATGTTGTTGCACCTGTAGTTGTTGCTGTTGTTGCAGCTTTTGTTGTTGAGGCTGCTGTTGTTGAGACTGTTGTTGTTGAAGTTGCTGTTGTTGCAGCTGTTGTTGTTGAAATTGCTAATGTTGTTGAGGCAGCTGTTGTTGCGATTGCTGTTGTTGCAGCTGTTGTTGTTGAAATTGCTACTGTTGTTGAGGCAGCTGTTGTTGCGATTGCTGTTGTTGCAGCTGTTGTTGTTGAAGTTGCTGCTGTTGCTGAGGCAGCTGTTGTTGAGACTGTTGTTGTTGCGATTGCTGTTGTTGTTGAGGTTGCTGCTGTTGTTGAGGCAGCTGTTGTTGTTGCAGTTGTTGCAACTGTAGATGTCGCTGTTGACTAAAAATTGTTAGGAATGCAATAAGATAGTAAGAACGGTGCTATACATGTCGTAGGGATACGGTCCGTGTCAAAAATTATTTACAAATTGGATGAGCGTTCCTTGCAGCAATATACACGCATGGTATCAGACGACTTTGAAGCAGAAAAGCATTAGCATGGTCAAAAAGAAAGATACAACACCTTTCAGCTTTAACCTAAATGTGTGAGTTCAAAACAATGTTATAAATTTCATACATTTGGCTTGGCTTACGGTGCGTCGGATATTCTAATCCTTTTAAATATCCTGTAAAAGCTGATACAGCAAACATAAGTACGAAATATTTACTGTGCTGGGCGCTGAATTTCATAAATTTGATTTTTGTAAGTGAATGTCTTTAACATTATGCTGCATTTACACCACTAGACCCTTCCAAAAACTTCAAAATCTTGAAACACTAAAATAACAATGAAAAAATTCAAGTTAATAATTATTTGTAATTGAACAAACATTTAGTTTGCGCAACTCAGATACATAAAACAGTGCGCATTACCTTTCGTATTCAGAAGACAGCAACACACTTTCTGTTTGCTTCGCAAAGATGCTACTAGTTGATGCATGATCATTTGGTGCCATCGATAACATATTGAAACCTTTACAGGTTTGCGTTTCCAATGTTTAAACTTTTTGACATCTAAAATAAATCGGCGCTGTTTCTTTTAAAAGGGTGTGTTCCAGGGTGCAACGCGGAACTGAATTAAACAGGAATCGGAATCGGACCAGCAAATTTTGTAAGTAAACGGATAATTTGTATTAACAAGTATAATATTGATTTAGAGTATCTGTTGGCTTGCAACAATTCTCAAAAACGTCGGATGAACAAATTGGCAATCATTTTTTGGCTGTGCAAAACTAAACTACAATCAACTATTGATAAGTTAACTCATCAAAAACAATTTAATCGATAAATGATGCTGAATGTGTTTATACAATATATCACATCACGTAGGGCTAAAATTAAAATGTGGAAATTCCGATTTCGATTGATTGTGCAATCGGAATTCCAATCAGAACCAGAATTCCGATTGCACCCTGGTGTGTTTGTATCAAGGTGGCACCGGATCTACATTAGACCGAATATCAATCCTAATCCTAATCCGAACCTTTGTTGCCACCCTAATTCGTATGACATGACCAGTCAGCATGCTACCAGAATTCCGATGCAGTTCTGTTAACTTTCATAACAACCAGTGCTCTCAATACTACTTGAGCCTTCACGAAAATTTTACAGAGCATGCTTTGAGGCTCGAACCCATGACGTACAAATTATGCTCCGCTTTGTAAGCATATGAGACATGCTTATCCGTTATGTGCACATGCAATACAGTGCAGTGCCCTGTATGTATACTAGCTGACTGCATACAGTCGACACATATAGTCGACGAATTTCACTCCGGAAGCCTGCTTTTTCAGCTGTTGAATAAAAAGGTATGACGTCCCTGTTCCTACCAAGACTGACATTGGGGCTACGCCGTGAGCGCAGTGGTAAACTGGCACGCTGTGAACAAAGTAAGTCGTAAATAGGATGGCGCCGAATCCACGATTTGACCGAATCCGAATCCGAATCCAGTCCTAATTTGCCGAATCCGAATCCGAACCTTTGTTGCCACGCGGTCAAGGGACGACCTTGTTGAAAATAAGGTCACGTAAGCATGTGAGACATGCTTGTCCGTTATCTACACATGCACCCGCTTTTTTCAGCAGCTTAGTTGAAAGGTCTGATCTCCAGGTTCCTACCTAGACTGACACAATTCTCAACCCCCTAGCTACGGAATTGTGCATTTTTTACAACAATTTTGCAAAAATTGTGGCGGGGCTCATAAAAATAAATACAGGAACACTTAAACAAACAACGGCTATAAAATAAATAATACGTGGATGACCAGATGCATAAACAGGATCATAACATATTCGTAACCTAAACAATACACACTTGGGTCAAACTAATGCTTATTCTGTTGCAAATGAACAAAAAATGCGCTAATGTATAGAACAGGATCGTAACATTAGTATAAACATATTCCTAAGCATAAATATTATTCGAAACCTTATTCTATTGCAATCCCTCGGAAAACTACGTTCCACTGATCTATACACGGACCGAAGGTGGAAAAGTAGAACTAGGAATATGTTAAAAATTAGGGTCCATGTACAGAACAGGGCTCGAAACGTTTTCCTGGGACTGTAATAGAATAAGATTAATCTTTAGACTAACTTGTTTGCTTAGACTTAGGTACAGGCTTACGCTTAGGAATATGTTTATGCTACTGCGTTCCGTTCCTGTTCTATACCTGCACCAAAAAATTAGTCTAACCTTATTCCTGTGAAAAACGAACCTATCTTCAGCTATGCATTTAGGCTTTAGCTGAACATATATTAAGCATGGAGTAAACTAAAGGGAAACGGATATAGAAGTATATTAAGCATGGAGTAAACGGATATTGAAGTATAAATGTTTCGACCCATGTTTAGAACAGGGCCGGATCGTTTTCCGAAGAGGCTATAATAGTCTGTTTAAGCTTTAGACAACTTTTTTTGCTTAGGCTTAGGCTTAGGAATAGGTTCATTCATACGCTTAGGCTTAGGCATATACTTACACTACTGTTCCGGCCCCTGTTCTATGCATGGGCCAATATTTCGAATGTGTTTTCTGCCAACACAAGTGAAACGTGCATAAATTCACTGGTATTTCAAAGTTTTCAAAGAAATATATCAAATGCTCCGAAATTTTTAAGATTTTGGATGAACGTAATTTATGTTATTTCTATAACGGAAACGGACGTCGATTTTTACCGGAAACGGACAGCTGGTTACACACTGCTTAACACTCCTAACAAAAAACACATAAAATTTACTTATATAATAAATATGAACAAACAATATAAAAAAGTGTAAAGCACCTTTTTTTCGTCTTGATGATTGTACCTGAAACAAAAAATTAACAAGCATTAGTCATCAAGAAAACCCCCCTAGGAACAGCCTTTTACGACTGTCCCAAGGGGGGTGTATACTACTTAAAACATTTGAAAAAATGTTACAATTAATTTCCATTACTGTACTTTAGATGCTGTAGGTTTTCTTTTTTCTAATAACTACCCTTTCAAGACTTAAAGCTGCATACCTAATTATCAAATGAAATGAAATTTTCAATGATATGCTTACATGTGTCACTATGAATTTTGTTCTATTACGTGCATCGACAACCAGATGACTTCTACTGCTGCTATCACTGCATAACAAACAATCGCCGATCTGGTTTGATTCACTGATGCTGCTGTTGTTGTTGTTGTTATTTCTGAAGCTGATGCTGTTGCCGTAGCCGTTGCTACAGTTACCGTTGCGGCTATACTTTGCGTTGGTTATGATGCTGTTGGTACCACTGCAATTAATTGCGTTCACATCGTTAGAGATTTGAAACTTATCAGTCATTAGTCCATTACGAACAGTCGAGTCGCTAGAGTCTATATTATTGTTGTTGTCACTATTGTTGATGCCGGGGCCGACGTTGCTGCTATTACTGTTGTTGCCATGGCTTAAGTTGCTGTTGCTGCTATCATTGTTGCTGAAGTTGATGTTGTTCCTCTAGCTAATGTTGTTGTTGCTCCTGATGAAGCTGTTGCAATTGCTTGGGTTTACATCGTTATAAATTGGTAATTAATCATTAGTTCAGTACAAACATTTGAACCATTAGAGTCTGCACTGATGTTGTTGTTGCTATCGTTGTTGCTGACGTGGTTATTACTGTCATGACGGAAGTTGCTGTTATTGTTGTTGTTGATGTCGTCATTGCTGACGATGCGTCGGCTATTGCAGCATTTACTTGCATTTACATCGCGATGGAATTGATGATTATCAATCATTAGTTCATTAAAAGCAAAGGAGCCGTTACAGTCCTCACTATTGCTTTTTGCTTTTGTTGTTGCTATTGTTGTTGCTGACGTTGGTGCTGTTGTCATTTCTGAAGTTGCAGATGTTGTTGTTGCTAACGTGGCTGCTGCTGCTGTTGCTGCTATAGTTTGCGTTGCTGCTGATGAAGTTGTTGTTGCCGTTGCAATTGCTTGCGTTGCTGACGTTGATGCAGCCATGGTTGAAATTGATACTATTTTTGCCGACGTTGTTGTGGCTAAAGTTGCTGTTATTGTTGTTACTGACGTTGATGTTGCCATGGTGGAAGTTGCTACTATTGTTACCGACGTTGTTGTGGCTGAAGTTGCTGCTATTGTTGTTGCTGACGTGATGGTTGCTGCTGCAGCTAAAGTTGCAGTCACTGCTATTGTTGTTGTTGAGGTTATTGCCATGGTTGAAGTTGTTGTTGCTGCTATTATTGTTGGTGATGTTGCTGCCGTGGGTGAAGTTGTTGTTGCTGCAGATGGGCTGACGTTGCTGTTGCTGCTAGTGTTTGCGTTGCTGCTGATGAAGCTGTTGTTGCCTTTACAATTTCTTGCGTTCGCACAGTAAAGGAATTGGTTATTATCAGTGATTAGTTCATTATAAATGCCGCAATTATTATGCTTCACATAGCTGTTGTTGGTGTATCGATGTTGCTGACGTTGTTGTTGCCACAGCTGAAGTTGCTGCTATTGTTGCTGACGTTGTTGTGGCTGAAGTTGCTGCTATTGTTATTGCCAACGTTGATGTTATTATGGCTGAAGTTGATGTTGCTGCTATATTATTGCTGTGGCTGAAGTTGCTGCTACTGTTGTTGCCGACCCTGATGTTGCTGCTGTGGCTGAAGTTGCTGGTACTGCTATTGTTGTTGCTGATGTTGTTGCCACGGCTTAAGTTGCAGTTGCTGCTATTGTTTGTGTTGTTGGTACTGCAACTGTTGTTGCCAACGCAAATTCCTGAGTTCATATCTATAGAGAATTTATAATCATCAATCATTAGTTCATTACAAATACCGTACCGAAGCCGTCAGAGTTCACATTGCTGTTGTTGTTACTAACGTTGTTGCTAACTTTTTGTTTTGTTGCTGTTGTGATTGTTGCTATTGCCGTTGCTGTGGTTGAAGTCGTTGTTGCTGCTGTTGTCGACGTTGTTGTTGGCGTGGCTGAAGTTGCTGTTGCTGATGTTGTTGCTAATGTTGTTGTTGTTGCCGCAGCTAAAGTTGTTGCTAATGTTGTTGCTGGGGCTGAAATCACTGCTGCTGTTGTTGTTGTTGACGTTGTTGTTGTTGTTCGCACGGCTGAAGTTGCTGTTGCTGCGGTTGTTGCTGACGTTGTTGTTGTTGCTGTAGCTCTGGCTAACGTTACTGTTGCTGTCAATTCCCTCATTACCTTCATCATCACTTTCGATCGTAATTAAAGGTACTGTGTTATTCATATTCTTAAAATATCTAAAAAGTAGTTACTTTCTAAAATACAATCCATGTGTTCAGAGCTAATGCATATTATCAGCTATACCCATCCAGTAACATTGTCGTCTTTTGCCAAACCTGGAACTGGATATCCGGTCGCCTAACGACGTATGTTGTTTTTACAAATTGTGTAGCCGTTTAATGATTTGGTTTATAACTTTTGTGTGGCAGTTCTTGAATTTCCAATTGCCAAGATTTATGCAACGACAATCTTGAAAACTAACGTTTGGTAGTTCTGCATTTGTGTTAAAATTAAGGGATTCTACAACAAAGTCCTTAAAAAGAAACTTTTGGTATTTTGGGATGTGAGTTAAAATTAAGCAATTTTAAATCGTAAAAACAAACTTTTGTAATCAAAATCGGTAAAACGCAACTGAATCCATTTGTACACAGGCTTGCAAAATACACTCTGCTTTTGCAAAACGCCAAAATCAAACTGAACCCACTCCTGCACTTGCAGATTCGCTTGCTTTAAATAGCAGTTATTAGTGAATACCTAAGCCTCTTAAGGGCGTTAACCTAGGTGTCGTGGTGCCTCGGTATAAGCGGCTTATTGTTTGATGGTGCAAGGTTATAGAGCTCCAATTTTTGAGTCCTAACTGTTCTAAGCGACTCCATAAAAACGAAAAAATCATTACTGTAAGCAGTACTACTAATCTACAGAAAGTGGGACAGCCCAGCAAATTATAAGTGATATATGCAAGTAGTAAAAATAAAAAATGTCAAATAAAAAACTTACATCTATTTTGATATTGAATCTATGGCTGACGAAAAAATGTGTAAACACATTTCTAACTTAGTTGTAGCTAAAGAAGAGGACAAAGATGCAATGAAAATTAAAGGGCAACAGTGTATTCACAGTTTTATTACAAGTTACTCAATGCCATTTAGCGAATTTAGAGTAATAGCACATTATCATCAGGTTACGACTCATATTTTTGTTTTGAATTGGATGTATAAGCAAAGCATGTTGCCATAAATTTATGCTGTTCATTAAGAAGCGTTTCAAAATGTTTTAATTTTCAACTAAACTTTCAAAAGGATATTTTCCACATGGTTTGAACACAGTAAACATGCAAGAATATGTCGGTAACTTTCCTGCGAAAAGTTTTCTTCACGTTCAAAGAATAGATTCAAAAAGCAGAACAGAATTTGAGGATTAATGGGAAGAGGAAAATATATTGTATGCTGTAAAAATGTACAATTTAAGTAATGCTTAAAAAATGTTACGATGGAGAAATGTACAATACATTTCTTCATAAACGTATGAAATTGATTAATTGAATTACAGTGGAGCGTCTGATTTATTTACGGAATGCAGAATTCGCTGTTAAAACAATATGGTCAAACGAGTGGGAAGAAATTGTTCGAAAAAATTGTGCAATACAAAATGTTTTAGAAAGCTTTAGCCTTGACAGCGAAGTGTTGAGATTAGAAGCTGTCTTAGCGGTGCTTATTGCGTGAAACCTGGTGAAAAATATATATTTTACAAAGATATCAATACTTTGTATCCAGATATCCTTAAGAACAAAGAAATGCCGATCAAATTTCCAAACATATTCAAATAACAAAAGCTATTTAATATTTCCACTCTGCCACCGGTGTGCACGGGAAGCTATAGTTGAACATTGTAAACACAATGATAAATTTGGCACTTCGAAGAGCATTCAAACGGTGTTTTTCGAGGCTATATTAATAATTATTTGAAACTGAAAATCGAAGCATCAGGCTTTAATTCAAATTTCAAGTCAGCTAGTGATAAGCACGACTTCATAAAACAATGGAAGCTTGTTGAACGAATTGAGCTTAATCCTATTATCATGATAAAAAATCTAGGAATTAGATCAATTTCGAAGTTGGCTTTGAACCGCTTGTGTAAGTCTTAGGAATTTTTATATTTGACTAAGATCTTATACTTTGAGCTATACAAAAGCTATATATAAATGTAATGTTTATTTTTACAGTGCAATTTTAGGCCAAATTTGAATTATGCGAAAGCTAAGTACGTTAATAACGAGGATCAAACCAAGTTTCTACTGAATCCTAAGTACGAAGTCGAGGATGTACATTTTGAAGGACAAGCAATGATGCTAATAAGTTATGAAGCGCTGTTTCGTAAAAATTTAACAAGTTTTTCGGATGTATGTTGCTGATATCATTCTCCAAATTTGCAAGGTATCTAAAAAATAGACAGATGCATAAAGGAACTGGGTTACTTATTAAAACATACATACAGAAACTAATAGATTTCAAGGTTATTTCACATCGATATCTTGTCGTCACTAGTTTACAACACTTATTTTCTGCCCGTGTGCTCATCTCAACCTCAACACGTTTACGATTAAACGTGCAAAGAAAAGCGTTGAGTTGTTTAATCAAACCTCAGTCAAGAAATTGGAATTCGCGTTTAATAAATGGTTGCTGTGTAAAGGTTTTACCACCGTCGTCATTGGTGATATGTTAATCACAGCTGAACAACTGTTAATGCAGCTGAACAGCTTTAAATCAGGATGCAAAATGAAACAATGTTCAGAAAAATTTGTTTCTGGAAAATCTTATTTCCATTATTGTAAGGAACATATAACTACTCTAAATCATACATATATAACCTGTATGATGCATTTTTGTGTGTATTCTAATATAATTTCAATAAAATTTTCGGATTTCAATGTTCACACAACTATTCATCTTATCAAATAAACTAGAAATATTCACCTATGGCAAGGCACGAACCAAACTGCGTCGACGCCCTGTCTGCATCTTTAAAATTTCTACAACAAAGTTACTACGAACTAGAATCAAAATACGATCATTCGGTTATTCAAACCTACCTCAAGCTTAAGCTATTCTAGCTCAAACTTAAATTATCCTATCTCAAACGTAAAC
The DNA here is from genome assembly GCA_030248215.1 of Enoplolaimus lenunculus. NCBI lineage: Eukaryota > Metazoa > Nematoda > Enoplea > Enoplida > Thoracostomopsidae > Enoplolaimus > Enoplolaimus lenunculus. Next base: position 47,468 of record JASANG010002758.1, read on the forward strand.
TGTTGAAGCCAAAACCATTTCGAAAACGCAAAGATTGAAGTGCATTTCAGAAAATTTCCCTTATGTTTGTAAAATTTGAAAATTCAAACACTCAGCTAAAATGTTCTGTATCGTTCCATGAAAGATGCTTCATAGTATTTTCAACATCTTGCAAGAATTGTTTTCGTTAAAATTATGTAGAGCAGTGTCAGTAGCCTTGTATATGACGCTGTTGAATTTTAACAAAACCAATTTTGGATAAATGTTCCCTACGTACGTTTGAATTAATTACGTATATTATTTTTTGAACACGATATGAAATTCAATGAATTATAGTTGAGAATCGTGTTCAAAACAAAGGTTACGATGCGCGTGTATAACAAAATTTAACACACAAACATTTTTGCTATGATAATATGTATTCGCTGCCGAACACTCAATCTAATAGATAGTTCAAAAAACTTACGTATTTACTGCAAATTCAAATTCAATGAGTTATAGTTGTAACTCGTCTTCAAAACAAAATTTACGCACGTATATAATTCAAAAATTGTTAAAAACAAAATTGTACGTGTATAATTCGAATGTTGTTCAAAACAAAATTTAGGTAGGTGCGTATGTAATTCAAAGTTGTTCGCAACAAAATTTACGTATTTAATTTAAAAATACGTGATTTTAATTCAACGTACATGAAAATTGTTGAAAAGTTTAAACTTTACGCGTACGCAGCAACTACATTTTGCTCTACCAAAAACAAAAATTTTTAACAAAATAAATTTTAAACTGAAAATGAGTACGTATTTATGTTTCTAAAACTATGTATACAACCATTATGCACTGCAACTAATATTAGCGCAGACAGACACTTAAATCGCACTAGATATTAAGAGTTTTCGGAATCAAGAGTGGGAATATCTTTCGTTATAAACATCTGAAAACAAATTTATGCCAGTGTTTGCCGAGCTTAAACAAAATTTCATCGTGTACTTCTATTTAACCAATTGCACGAAAATGAGCAGCTACCCTTTTTGACTTTTGGCTTGCGCTAGTTGAAGACAAGGTTGTACAGTTGGGTGAATTCCGGAATAGTTTATAATGCGGTCAGGATTGTGTTGTCCTATTTCGATTTTATACAGTATACAGTGCCATCGTTGTGTCGTTTAAAAGAAAACATTAGATAATTTGTTTTATGGTAGGGTGACCAATTTCTGCCTGTTCTATTTTTCTTCCTCGTCTTTACTAAGTAGTCTGCAATGTAGTGGCAAATTACATCGCTCTTTTGGAATACCATCAACTGCAATTTGCTGCTTAAAAACCATTTTTTAATTCCCGATGTTTTCGCTTTTCAGGGAAAGCGTTTAGTTTTGCTTTAAAGAATCTTGCGACTACACTTGCTGGTGAGATGAATTTTGAGCCCCAACGTATTGCAATAGCGTTTTCTGTTCACCCACCAGTTTTTTAGTTATTTGCATCACACGAACCACCTATAGAACCTTCCTCGTGTGCAAAAAACTCCGTTGCTAGTTTAAAGTGTTCAACGTTGTCAGATAAATTGGAAAAAACATTTTGGGATCCAGGTGTATGTATTGCCTGGCAGCCGTCTGCCCAATGTGCTGCAAACCCGCTTTGTTTACTTTTTCATCCGAAAACATGGCAAGTTTGAATTGCACGCGGTTTCAAAAACTTTCTAACATTCTTTGAAATCAATTGTTCTTTCCACCAGATTAACTTTAACAGTCGGATTTGGAATTTGGCTTCCGACTGTGTTAAAAAGATAATCAGCATATCCTAACTTGTTTCATTCAATAATTTGAAGCCGAAATTTCTGTTGTGCAAATCGATTAGGAATAAACTTCTTCGTTCTACCAAAAATTGGTAGGACTTTGATCTTGAGTTGTGATAACTAATCATAGAAGAGCAGCTATCTTCTGTCGCATGAAATCTGTGTTTTTCACTAGAACGCTGATAACGGAATTCTTTCCATAAAAAATCAAACAATGTCCGATCTTTGTGCATTTCTATTTACATTATATGCCGCCAAAAATTGAATCATTTCCATTTGAGCATCTTTTGAATACACCAATTCGTCCGAAAATTTAAAATTTTTCCTGTCGAAAATTTTCAGCAATCTTTTGGTCGCTGAAAAAATAGCTCTGTCTTTTACAGTGTGCAATTCCAAGCATATTCCGTAATGTTTGTTTTGATTGCAAATCTGTTGCTTGCTTTAAGGCATCAAAAATTGCATCCACACGCTCGCGTCTTTTGGCTCCATTACTTTTTATGAAATAGTGCTCTATTAGTAAGAAACTTGTAATTTTTGCGTACGCTTTATATAACTGGACTATACTCACATCATAATATTTTTGCAAAATTTTCTTAAAACCTTCTGTGTCTAATCAGGCATTGTACTCAGGCTCGGAATCAAATGTTGTAGTCAAGTCTCGATTGTGATGGTTATAAAACGATATACGGTTTGCCATATGCTGTGGGGGTACGGACCAAAAGGTACTGAAGCCAGGTTATTGTCGGTAATGAGAGCACGAAATCCTTGCTGAGTTTCACAGTGTGTTACAACAATGCTATCTGCCATGCGTTTTAACAAACTGTCGGCCTGAATATTACAAGTAGGATCGCCCGCTAGTGTTTTAGCTAAATCAGCCGCATGCAATTGTTCTGTCTTTTCTTTCTCTGTTTTTTGAAACGACTTATTTTTTGGTTCTGAACTCACTACTACTAGAGAGGAGGACTGTCGGGTATTACACATTCGCTTTTAGTCTCTTGGAACAATATAGCCGGTTCTGAGGTAACAGCTGCTAGCGCGGTTGTTTAGCCTATTATTCGACAAATATTAGCATTTGCCCGACCAGAAAACATGGGGTTTCGTCCGTAATTGTTAAGGACTTGTTTGCACGCAATATATTATCAGAACTCGAACTACTTTCGTTCAATGTACTAAACAATTTTTCTTTAGAACTTATTCGTGGAGTAACAAGAAAATTCTAGAGTTTCAGTAGAGCTACTTCTCCGGTGTTTGTGCAAACTGTGCTCAAAACTCGTGGCTTCTAAGAAAGTGCTTAGATAAACTGTCCGTTTCATGATAGTGTTTTCGGGATGTCTTAGCTTGGTTTGCAATAGCATCAGCCTTTAGCCTTGCAAAAAAGACTGTTTTCTGGAAATCTTGCGCGAAACTTTCATCACAGGCTCTATCACAGATTTCTCCCGTTTTCTTTCATCAGAGATCTACTAACTGACCCCATAAATAACTAATAAGAGTACTATAAATGCTAGCCGCCTAGCAACTAACCTAATGACACCAAGCCCTCAACCAATACTATTTCTCTCCGAAGCTAATTCGATAAACCGCTGCCAAGCTGTCAGAATACTTGTAACACCGAACAAATTTCAAAACCGCTGAAAATTTTTCAAAGTCTGCAAAACTAGCTAGGAACTGGAAAAAATTGTTCTGAAATGAGGCAACTGGATATCGCAACGGAAAACAGACTTAATGCAGTTATTCTTGCACTGTCCACTTTAATTTACGTTCACAGTGTGGATGTAAATAATTTCAATTCACTATCTAAAGCAAACGCAAAGCGCTTAGACGATTAATTTAAAGCAGAAAAGTTTAAGTATAACAGTAAATGTAAAAGGTCAAATTCAGTTTAGAGGTCAATTGAGTTAAGTTGTTTAAGACAAATTAGTAATATACTATTTAAAACGCATAATCAAGAGGAAAACGCGTTTAAACATGTGGGTGGCATTGATGACGATCAAAGCGATAAAATATAACATTTAGATAGGCTGAAAACCTAAAACTCACAGAATTTTCAATTTACTCATGCAGGTCCACATATCAGCACAGGGTGTTTTCGTGCCGTTTCCAAGCTAACCTCATGAATTAACCCTAGTAATGAGAAGCAAATGCGAGCTCGATGCCTGTCGAAAACCGCCTGCAGAGCCGGAAAGCAAGATCTGGAACTATACTGTGCATTATGAAGAAGTGCCAAGATTGGCGTTTTTTCGGACAGTAACCTATGCACGCGTGACCTAACGTAGCAATCCGTAGAAAAAGTTTAAAGAAAATTCAAACTAGAAAATGATGGTTTAAAATTTAAGAGGTGGGAGGGTTAGACTTAGGCTTAGTCTGAATTAGCTTTAAGCCTATAGTTTCTGATCTTTACATGAGAGAGTTTGCGCATCAAACAAAATAAGCTGATTTCTAAATTTTATGTGACATGTCGGTCAATAACCATTAATATTAGTACAATACTTATGTTCCAGCAAGAGTACAACGTAGGTCAAATCAAGTAGAATTATGATTGTTATATAAATGTACAATTACTTCAAGGGTCAATTTTGAAGCTAAAATACTTATGTTCCATCAAGAGTACACCGTAGGTCAAATCAAGTAGAAATATGATTGTTATATAAATGTACATGTTATTTCAACGGTCAATTTTGAAGCGTGATATTTTCACGTATTAAGTGTTTCTTACGGTAAAAGGCGCTCTTGAACTGTTACTTGAAATTCAAGGCTAGTACACTTAGAAGTAAGCTTTATAATTTTGGCCCGACGGACTAATCATCAGGAGCACGAATATTTTTAGAAGCGGCAAAGTAGTATAAAGCTTACGTATAAGTGTACCGGTCTTGACTTTCAAACGACAGTTCGAGAGCGCCTTTTACGTAAAAAACACTTAATACGTGTAAGCATTACGCTTGTCAGTTTTGAAGTGTGAAACTTACACGTATTAAGTGTTTCTTACGGTAAAAGGCGTTGTTGAATTGTCGTTTGAAAGTCAAGGTCAGTACACGTATAAGTACCTAAGCTTTTAATTTTGGCTCGAAAGACTAATCAGGAACAAGGACATTTTTAGAAGCGGCAAAGTAGTATAAAATTTTGTTTGACGCTGTAGAAAAATTTATGGGCGAAAAAGGCGAACCAAATCGTAGAGCGGGCAAGACGTTTCATCGCCCCAGCTTGTGTTAGCGACTTTTGAAAGTTTTTACATCCTTTAAAGCCTTAACACCGCATTGCATTTCTTATTTTGTGTTTTAATGTGTCACTTTCCTGTTGCAAATATAGGAATCAAAGTAAACAGTTGTGCAGTCTTTTATCTGTTACATGTTATCGTAAAATGTTAAATACATGGCTGTTTAAAATGTGGAGGCAAATATGGGCTATTGAATAGAAACAATGATAACGATACTGGATTCAAGGCGTTACTGATTAAAAGCGTGCATAACATGGACACAGATAAAACGTATAAGCGATGTTACGGCAACTCGTGGAGAGAAATGAAATTTTATGTACGATTAAGCATAGACGTCGGCATCAGCACAAAAAAACCCCTAGAAATTTTTATAAAACGTAACCCCGCCCTTTTCGAGGTCCCGAAGTGAACGAACATGGAATGTTTCGTCCCAAACTACAAAAAATCCATGTTGCAGAGCAATTCATGTGTTGAAAAATTTGAAAAAAGTGATACATTTAGTACTCACTGTATATATAAACCATGGTGCAACCGGAGGTCAGAATCTATCAAAATTTGATCTCCGGCTCTGGTAGATTTTTTGCCAGAGATTCCGGCAATTTCGGCAGTTAAGTTTTATGTATTGTTGTAAGTTTTGTCCCTAATTGAATTTATTAGTATTAACTTTAGGACATTAAACTGCCGAGATTTCTTAAAAAACACGCTTTAAACTATAATTTTAGCAACAGTTCGCAGATTCTTTTTTGGTACGTCTAGGACGATTTGCGTAAGTTTTATTACCTAATATTGTTTCGTTTTCGGCTCGGGCAAGATAGGTTGAACTCTGGCTAAGGTGTTTTTATTTCCACCTTGATGTTAAGTTCAAAATTGTGCTCCTTATCTTAAGCCTAAAAGGATGCAACTAGCTTGATGCGATGGCAAAACCAAAATATGCTGAGCTAAGCGTTATAATGAATATGAATTGTCCATACTGTAGTGACCCAAATAAGAGTGCAACAGGCTATTTCTTTGACCCCTCCTGACGATACCCCTATTATTCGGCTACATTTTAACCCGCCATTCGCAACCCTTCGTTACTAATATATTTGGTATTCAGCTAGTCGTTGAATTAGTTAGGGATACGGACTCCTTATTTTCCTCTTATTTGTGTCACTACAGTAAACGTTAGTACATGTTTGAAACTCAGCCTCCACATAAACTTCTCTAAACTTCTCTATAATTTTTCAAAACTATCAGTATTGCTATCATCTCCTCGTGATGTACAGATAATATTAATACTAAATTTATAATGTCAATGTGTTGCAAATACAAATTCAGGCCCATGTATAGTACTGCACCGCACTGAAAGGCTTATACTTTTGATTAGGATAGGTTTAGGCTCATGTTCATGAGGCTTACGCCAAGGCTAAGGCTTAAAGTTAGCGCAAATGCCTTTTTATAATGGGCCAATCTAAGTACGAAAGTTCCTTTTGAATATAATAATTTTTGTCGCATAACCCAACCAAAAATTTCTAATTGACCACTGAGTAGCAGCTGATGTCCCCGATTAGTATCCTGGTCGTTTTGTAAATATTAATTTCATTTCATGAGGTATTCGTGTGAATCCACTGCCAGACGGTTGGCGTACGTCAACATTTTCTCCAGAGGCGACGACAATTTCGTACTTTTGCACAGTATTTACCAACAACAGGAATAACTCTTGTCTCGCTAATAGTTCACCAATGCAACGGCGTTTTCCGGTTCCGAACGGCATAACGTTCGTTGCTAACTAAAACGTTTAAAGTTGTTAATTTTAAGTTTACTGATGCGTCCGTAATTATTCTGTATAAAACTTGCTACATACTCAGTAGATAACTCAGTTACAAATATATGTATACTTCAGTTCAACGAACAATGATAAAATTCTGTGCACCCATTAGCGCAAATTCGTGGAAAATTGCGGTGCACAAATACCGACCTGCGTACGCTTTTTGAATGTTTGCGGAAATTAATATAAATGTTGCACAGTTGATGAATTATATTTCGCTAATGTTTCGTTTTCAAATCTATAACAATTCAGCGGTCGACAACTTGTCGCCTAAACAGTGTCTTGAACCCTATTAATCAATCTGAATATAATAATAAGCATAATCGTAAGCCTAGCCTAAGCCTGAGCATTATCATGGGCGACGGATTGTTAAAGTCGATAAAATTTAAATTTCGGATCTTACAAACGCTCAGTGGACGAATTGTCGTGATAGATCCCACTGGGGATCTTTTCAAATCCATTTGTGTGCAGTTAAAATTTGTATTTATTATATAGCATCAAGACAGAATTATCGGCAGGTATCGTTTGATTATGTATAGGAATAAATTGTTGCGCTATATTTTACAGTAAAGTCATCCAAAGTATGTGGAAGATAAAGTGTTAAGTTATGAGGTGAGACGCGTATGCTACAGCATGTGTCACGTTATGATTTCAGGATACAACGCGAGGTCTGCTTCCACATCCGGGAGAAAATCGAACTCTGTTTCAGATATAATTTATAGCGACGTTCCAGCAAGTTCGGTAGTCAAATTTTCCATAAAGTTACAAAACTTGTATCGTTCGGTACTTTCGGCTATTAATAGTTTTTGGTAAATTTTTGAGAAATAATTGTCGGAATTTCTTAAAAATAAATCTAAAACCAAAATTTTTGGCAATACTTTACATATATTTGCTAAATTAGGCAATTACACATTATTTTGACTCCTAATTACACCTCTCCTCCGGCTTTGGTGAATTTTGTTGATATCCGTCGCTGGTATTTTTCACCGCCGATTGCACTCTGATAATTTATAACGGTGTACAATTTTGAACTTTGTCAGTCATTAACTCTGCCATATATGTCGTTTGTAGTGGTGACCTGCGCAAAACGTTAAGTAATTACAAACGATCCACACAGATATATACATATATAGGTATATATACTATACTGAAACTTTGAAGCATCGCTCACGTCAGCGTCGTAAGTGCCATCAGCTTTCAAAAAACGTTCAGGATTCAGTGTATCCGGATCGGGAAACATCACTGGATCTCGGTGTATGCCGTACAAATTCGCAAATACACGCGCGCCTTTCGGAATGTCATAGCCGCGGAATTGTGTATCCCACATGATTGAATGAGGCAAGCCAAGCGGAATCAATGACGAGAACCGAAATAGTTCTGTCATGGTTGCGTCGATATATGCGTTGCGTCCTTTATCGGTGAGTGCTACTTGGCGACCTGCAAACGGAAAGCAAATATATAAATCGAAAAGATTTTAGGGTTCAATGTATTTGTGGTCGTAGCATTTTCCCGCACTAAAACCCATCAGAAAACTTTGTTACTGTTTGAATCCATAGGAATGTTACCTCTTCCCGCAGACCTCATAGTATCATATCATTTGTGTCTAAATTTAATCTACTGTTACGCCCCTAAAAGTAACATTGACCGCGTGTTTCAACCAGCATCTTTCAATATGTTTTTCACTGTTAATAGGAGAAACTGTGAAATGATTCGCTAGAGTAGCAGAATAAACGATAAAACCTATGTGCATTACGTAAACGCTTTCTATCGTTTGACGAAACGCCGTTCTAGGACCAACATAAACGCTTTTTTCAAACCGTATGTGTTGAATCACTCAGTCTATGTTTAGGACTATCAGAACTCCTAACTACAACTTGATTCAATTTTTTGTAAGTTAATTAGGGAACTCGCCTGACCCCAACTCAACGCAGAGTGACAATCAAATTAAACCAGTGTGAGTTCATGCCTTACAAGGGTTAACTCAGAAATAACTAACCCGCTTCCTGAGCTTTTATTCATCTCACTGGAATTTACAATGATGCTATAAATTACCATTCAAATAATTGTCAATTTCTGTTCGAAGTTTGCTCTGAACATCGGTAAACACCGCCAGTAAATTAAGAAACCATCGAAAGCTGTCCATTGTGGTCGCAAAGCCAGCACCAAATAAATCCGATGATATAAATTTGATTTTTTTTCGATCGACACCGTGTGATTGCATTTCTGCAACGGAAATTTCTTCGGCAACTTTTGCAAGCGCGTCAGCAACGTCTCTGAAATAAAACAAAGTTGGTTGGTGTATATATACAAAATGTGTCAATCCTGTCTTCTAGGTATCCCTAAGGCTAAATTTTAGTCGACGTTTAAACCTAACCTTAAGGATAAGAAAATGTTCAGATGATGTTAATATACAAAATATGTCATACATATTAGTGGGCCAGGCCGCAGTGATAAGTATTGCGGATAGATATAGCGGATAAATTAGCTTTGTACCTCGTTTTAGAAATTGTTGCAGAAAATGATACTATGATTTTTTATAAAACATGATGAGAAAATACAAAATAAAGCAATCGCTTTACAGTTTAGAACAAATAATGCAATATTGCATACCTCACTGCATCTTCTGAACCATGATATTCATGCATTTCAATATACTTCACTGTTAGGTCGCTCACAGGTTCGATAACGGATAAAAATTTTTTAATTCGTCCTCGACAGATATAACGCGCAAACGGGACGTTGTCTACCATTCCACCAACTTCTAAGAAATTCGATACCTGAAAAAAATTTAAAACATTTCAAACATAAACTGTTGCTTCAAAAATGGTGTTGCTCATTATTCAATAAGCCATTACCCATTACAGATTTGTGATGTCGATTATTCTTAATTAATCTTCTGTTCATTTAAAATAAGAAAGAACGAAAACTTCGAATTGAATCGGTGTACAGCCCATGGTTGGCAAGATATTAGAAAAACAATTAGTTTTCCATGCAGTCGCCAAATGTCAAACCTATAAACTCAAATGAAAAGTAAAACCAACGCCAAACTCTGTATCTCAGAATTTTATCTTCAGTTCTAAACCAAAACACATTTTACGTAAAAAAGCTACACCGTAAACTTCAATGAGTTGATTTTAACTCAGAACCAGTTAAAAACTAAGTCTGAGTTAGGACTATTAGAACTCAGAATTTGGAGCTGATTCAATTCATTCTGAGTTACTTAATCAACTCACCCAGAGTCAACTCAACTCAGAGTGATAATCAATTCAACTCAGAGTGAGTTAATGCATACTGATTTTAATTCAGAAATAACTAACTGGCTAGGTAAATTGATTATTAATCAATTGTTTTGAATTTACAGCGTACAAATTAAAAATACACTGTAAATTCCAATGAGTTGATTAATCAATTAAGCTAGCGAGTTGGTTATTTCTGAATTAATATAAGTAAACATTAACTCACTCTCAGTTGAGTTGATTCTCAGTCTGAGTTGATCTGAGACTGGGTGAGTTGACTAATTAAGTCACAATGAACAGAACCAACTCAAAATTCTGAGTTCTGGTAGTCCTAACTCGGACTGAATAATTCTACTCATTCAAGTTAAAATCAACTCGCTGAAATTTACAATGTAACATCCGTTTTAAAGCAAGACAACTACACATTAATGATGTGACCGACGTGAGACCGGTGTATGCAAATTTCTGTGGAAGATACATTGCAAACGTCAAACTGTTAATACCGTAGGAGCCAGGTCAACTAGTTTTCGAATTAATGGATGATTTTGATCAAAATCAAAACCAAAAAGAACCGAACCAATCACGTTTGATACTGTGACTACGACTGCTTCTTTCGGATTGTACGGTTTGCCTAAATGTTGTTCGATTTCGGCTTCAAAATGTCCGTGCGAGTCGTTTACTACCTGCAACTTTTAATACGTATTTAAATATATAAATATATATATTTTGTCATTTGTATATTTCTGCTGAGCTCCAGTGTCCATTTCAGCTATTTTATTCAAAAATGTGTACAAAATCGACTTGACTTTAAACTCAATTGAATTGATGTTTTTAACGTTGATTTATTCCATTTTAAATTACCTTAAACCTACACATAATGTTTCTTCTAGAAAATGGTCTGGGACAAGTCTGCGATCAAACTTTTGGACTTAACTTTTTCTCAAGTGAATATTTACAATTACGTATAACCAGTCGTAGTGGGACTACATTTATTGAGTGAAGCTCGAACACACGTAAGCAATAAAGGTAATATGCAAATTAGTTGTTAGCTAACTATTCATTTGTCGGTTTTGGAGGTTTGTAAGCAATTTCGTCAGATTCCTCGCACCAAAAACCCTTCAGCCGCCCTAATATATTTTTGGAATAATTTAAAAAGTCCTAATTTTTCTTGTCAATTAAGCTAATATGCAGATTAGCTATTAGCTAACTATTCAATTATCGGTTTTGGATGTTTGTAAACTATTTATTCAAATTCCTCGCACCTAAAAACCATTTAGTGCTGAAATTATATTGATTTTAACCTTAATAATTAGTGAAATATTGTAAAAAGTCCTAATTTAGCCTTATAAGCTATGCTAACATGCAAATTATCTGTTAGCTAACTGCTCAATTATCGGCTTTGGAGGTTTGTAAACAGTCTACGTGGATTCCTCGCACCCAAAAACCCTTTAATGCTAAAATTAGATTGCTTCTAACTGTAATAATTAGTGAAATATTGTGGAAAGACCTAATTTAGGATTAATTATGCAAATTAGCCGGTAGCTAATCAACGGCTTAAAATTTTAAAACCCCAATGCGTGGTTAACACCCCAGAATAATTGGCTTTCAAAAAAATTTATCAAAATCGGTTCAGTCGTTCCTGAGATTCTTTTCGGACGGACAGACGGACATCCACCTTTCGACCCCCAAGTACAAAACATAAAACGCTTCGCGAAACTCCGAGATTCGCTCAGAGTTTCGCTTCGCTCAAAAACTTATTCTATTCTAAGCCATCATTCAAATCGCAAAATTACGGTTGAGAGGAGTTTATCATTTATTGCTCAGCTAGGAGCTTGATGAATGGATATCTGGATTTATGTGGATATCCGAAATTAGATTTTTTATTTGGGATATCCGAAACTAGATTTTGCGCTTTTTCGGGTGTCCGAAGTTCAATTTTCGTTTCTCAAGTACTTGTTTTACGTCGTTGCTCTAAGGAAAGTGCCCTGACCTACAAAATGATTGTTATGAGCGTAAAACATAAAATTCTAAAAATAGTTTTTCTGATGCAACTGCTTCAATAGCCCTGGATTTTCGGCTTAGAAGTGGTTTCTGACTAATGAATATTTGCGTTGTCCACCTGAAATTGAGTTGATTTGGTTTGTCTCCGATTATATCTATAATGTCATCCTTCCCTTGAACTATATATACATGATTCGTTTTACATTTCGAGAAGAAAGAATGATATTGAAATATACTTACGCTTTATCGTACAAACATCAGCCCATGTTACTTTTGGGGTTGCCCTGCTTTCAGCGGCGGTTCCACAAATTTCTGACGGGTGCACACTGGTAATTGATTTGAAACGCAATTTTTCACCAAAAAATTTTCTGAGGGGGAAAATGTAATGTAGGGACCATATATTTTTCCCACAGAAAAACATTCCGAGAGGGAAAATTGTAAGGTAGAGACCTTACCATTTTACTACAAATAAATTGGTGACGAGGGGCGTACGCTCGTCCACCTTCCTATGCATTCGCTTGTGCCCGCCTTATCAGTATACCGAAATAGACAAGGCTTAAATTTTGTACTATATAATTTTTTTTGCTTGGACTTAAAGCAACGCTTTGTTTTACACTTGAGTTTATTACGTTGAGGAGACTTAAACTTAGGAATATGTTTTGGTGGTTATATTGTTAAAGTAATTTTGGTTCAAATCTTCAGGACCCGCACCAGGCTTTTATACCGGAGCATAATTCCAACTTGGCTCCTCGTATCTCCTGATAATTTCAATTAGACTTCAACTTTGTTAAGACTGGAATATATACTTATACTTTTTGCGATCTTCATAAAGACTAAAACGGAGTGGAACCAAAAATGAATTTCAACAGTTCAAAAATCTATATATTTTCATGTAGATTACTGGGTAAAAGCGCGCACTGAGTTGAATTGCGTCATTTGTTGCATTTGATGACTGGTTTAGCCCACCGGTTTACTATTGATTTGACGACGCAGACATAGGAGGAAACTTTTTCTGTAACAACCAAGCTTTTTGAATCAATTTTGGGCTTTTTTCTCCAGGGAGGGAAGCCGCGGCTTCCAGAAACTTATCATTTTGAAAGGACACTCCGCAGGGATTGTTGCTCTCAACGCCAGACTAAGCTGTTCATTTTTCAGACAGCTTGAATCGCTGATGAATTACCTTTGGACTGTTTTGGTGCATTTTAGTGACCCGAATAAGAGGGGGTTAATATTAAATTTGGCGTCAAAGGAGGTACCCTCCGTTATTCGGTTACGGACTGTTATTTATTTTTAATATGAGCTCATCGGTTCTATGTCATGGGAAATTCAAATGTGTCCTTTGCGGATAGCCAGATTTGCAAGCTAGCCTTTTACTAATTAGGATCTTACTTAGTTAGACTTGGCGACTTATTAAAACAAGAGCGATCAGAATTTAAAATGACGCCCAGTGGAATCTCGCGACGCAAATTGGTATACGTATAAAGTATATATATTTCTTTCTTGCAAATGTAATAAATTTACAAATTGACGGTGCGTATTCGATGCAGGTTTTTCACTGGAATAATTTGGAGACAGTTGAAAAATATGAACTCATTATTCCGATAAGTATCAAGCTAAAATGAAGTTTTTTCATTTTGACATGTTTTAAGAAATCAAAATTTGAAATCATCATAGAATTATGCTGGAATATTATGCAATATTTTAACTTAGGTTTGAATACAGAATTTATTTTCGTCAGCTCCAGCTCTTTTAATTTTGAAACAATGCAAATTATTCAAAATATTTTTTACACAATAGCATTTCGGATATCCGGTGGATATCCGTATATCAGGATGAATACACGTTTCTTTTCGGATACATATACGTATGTCCGGTGCTCACCTATACTTAGTCAGACAGACTCATCAGATAAACCTATGTTAGGTTCTTTCGCTTGCTTACCGCCTCAAGTTTACTATTTCGCGAAGACGCAAACAGACCCAAAGATTTAGCAGCGACTCGTCGCAGAAATCGCCACGTTTCATCGGCTGGTTTAAACGCGAATCTCGCTGGACCGCTGTTCGCGAACGTTTGAAGCGAAACGTTGTCTGGCCGTCCGGCGAACGATAAATTGTTGCCGTATGCCTCTGTTACAGCCTAAAATTTAGCAAGAAGGAATGACAGCTATGGCAAAATTCCTGAAAGTAAAGTCTACAGTTTGTAACGAAAAGTTACTTTATGTAAAGTATAAACCTGCGGATTTTGGCGATATCAATTGCATCCGGTAAATCCGCCATTCTGATTTCATATTAAACAACGCTTTGTTCTGGTAATGTTGCACTGCTCCATTTGTCACAGGAAACATTGTAATCACAGTCATGTTGCAGCGGAAGACGCAAGATATATAATTACGAAGAAAAGTTGCAGAATAGCCGAGTTTTTAAAGCCCTTTTGTTTCTCCTGTCCTGTCTGATAATTAAGAGCTCATTTAAAAGTTTACGTATATTTTAGCTAAAGTAAGCAGGCCCCTGATGTTGGCCATATAAATCGCTCAAATTGTTCCTGCATTGTGTGGTTCGTGATTTTTGCTGAATTTATTGTCTCACAATTTATTGCGTCTATTGAAGCGCACATCTGCTTACCGACACTGAATTCAGTATAATGACTGTTCTATGACCGAATCGAAGTTGAAATACTTCACCGTACGTTTTTCCAAGCTCAGTAAACGTTTGGTACGGCGTTGGGCCTAAAAATGGCAAATAGCCAACAATTGGTAGCCCAGTTGGCCCTGGCAAGTTACATCGGTTTCGGTACAAATAGTATACTGCTGCAGCAAACGCTGCAATTGTTACAGCGTAGCAGTGATTAAAAAATAACGCCCAAAGCCAAGAAAACATTGTCAAATTTTACAGACGACAAAACCAAATTGCTGAACAGACAACACTGACTGACTGAAGTTATAGATTCGTTATCAAACGCGTTGATAAACTATATTTGGCATCATCAGAGGCGGATTCAGAAACATCTAACGACGGAGGGGGCGGTCTGGCAAATGTTGTGAAACCCAATTTCTCGCTAATGCCCATGGACAACGAAAAATTGTAAGGTAGCGAGCGACCTTACCATTTTATCACATCACAAAACTATCTGACAGGTGGTCGTACACCCTATTCTGGATCCGCTAGTGGGCATCATTTGGTTAATGTTTGCGGAACGTATTAAGCTACGTCATAATCGGTTTAAAACAGACACTTATAATGAAGCGATGTTTACTTTTCTGTACTAAATTATTTCAGGCTTTTACGATTAATTAGTTCTAGAAGTCAAATACACCAGTATAATCGTTTGTAAATTTCTAATTCATTTACTGGGGTTACAGCTTCGCAAACCAGCACAGTAAAGCGCTCAGTGGGGTCTTACAGAAACGTCGGCAATGGCAGTGCCTGTGTAGTCATTTGTAGTCGCAGCCCTGATATCGTAATTGGAGTCTTGCAAAAAGTCTAGGCTGTTTCTGATATAAAAGTCCACTAACGCCATACCTATATTACATATATATAACTTTAACTCGCTGATAGATATCTTTTGACCAAAAAACATGAGGGACTAAGTTGATAAAAGCCGTGCAGAACAGGTGGGGCCGCGGAACCCGTCAACAGACTCCCCTGTGGTCACGCGTAATGCCTTGCTTTGTTGATTTGTTTCTTTTAATTTTCTTCTTTGTGTATGTGCTTTAATTTTTTTTATTTCCGAACACGGTCCAGTTGACACAATTACACTTGAATTAACGGATATAATTTATACCATCAAATATCTGTATTATTATTTTAGCCCATAACGAGATCAATCGTTATAACGACAATTCGTCGCCTGACAACTCGTCGACCGACAACATGTACTCCGACATTTCATCGACTCCACAATTTGTCGCATCAATATCATTAGTGTTTTAGGTTTAAGCTTAACGTATATCATATGCTTAGATTTATTAATAGGTTTTAAAACGCTATTGGGCGACAAGTTGTCGGGCGACGAAAGGGACGGAACGTTTTCTGCGGGACTGCAATAGGACAAACTTCTTAAGCTTTACACTTAATTGTTTTGCTGAGGCTAGTCTAAAGGCTTATGAAAATGCTTTATACTACTGTTACGGTACTGTTCTATAGAGATTGGCCATTATTTTTATAGCCAACCAATAGAACAGCATGTAATTCAGCTACAATTATTATTTTTACGAAGAAGAGTTTTTAGTAATAATTTCATTTTTTCTTTCCAAATATGTCAGTCAACATGTCCATCGGCAATGGGAATACAATAGTAGAGTTCTTTTCGGCCGAAATCGTAGTCAGTGTTTGCAGATAACGCAACTGTATTGCAACTGGCGATTCTGCGATCACTGCAGCTGCATCTTTCAATGCACGACTTGCTTTTTGTTCACCTTCGGCAGCAACGACCTAAATGTTCAGTTAAACATCAGCTTGAAATTAGATTTGAGATGAAACAGAAAATATTTCTGCAAGAAACGATTTATTGCAACAAATGTTTACATCAGACGTTTTCTTCCGCAACCTGATTTTATTTTGTTCACGGTTACTCATAAGATGGCTTACTAGGGTTGCGCTAAACTTTTGTTGGAGTCCGGCGCCGTCCGTCACTGTGCGTCAACCCGTACGGTGCCGTCCGCAACCATGCGTCACTTGTACGGCGCCGTCCGCCTCTGGGCGACTCCCGTACGACGCCATCTAACGTGCGGTATCGTATACGTGAATTACACACGTACACAAAGGTATGGTAACGGACGGTATGCACGGTGTCGGACAACGCCGTACGACAAATATAGTGTAACAATTACTCCAAACCTAATCAAGATTACATGACTACCCATACTTGGCTAAGTATAACCATGTAGCTACGGTAAATATCTGTCAACCCAACCATTAATATCTATCCGTCAATCTAACCTTGGCCCGTGCTTCACGTGTCGCTTCTGCTTCTGCCGCCATTGCTCGTTGCAGTTGTTGCGGTAAACGAACATCTTTTACTTCAACACGTTCTACTTTGACTCCCCAGGCATCTGTTGCTTCGTCCAGAGTTGACTAAAAAGTTTAACCGCAAATATGAAGTTTTTTCATTCAAAATTTGCTTGAGTTTGCCACACACTCGCAGCATATAGAATCTAGCGAGAGCAATTGTGTCATGCAACTACGTAAAATTTTAAATAAAAACCAATACTTCGGACCTTTATTTCAAACATTTAATCCATAATGCCATTCTTTATTAGATTAGTTACTCCAAAACATAAATGATGAAAATTAGTCTTTTAACGATATTAAACAACAACAAAACAAACAAACAAAAATTGAAACAAATAAAAGAAATAAAACGAACGAACAAACAAACAAATAAACAAATAAATAAATAAATTCATTTTAAAATTTCGCCGTGTTGATATTTTGCCTGCAAAATTTTTATTCCGACATCTTACTGTAGTGACCCGAATAAGAGAGGGGACTAATATTTATTTGACCTCTCCAGAGGGTATCCCTTGTTATTCGGTTTACGGACTGTTATTTATTTTAACCCGCCCTCTGCCACCCTTTGTTACTGATATATCAAAAGCTTGAGCGATATTCCAAGGTTAATATAGGTACTTTGGAATGTTACTTTCATAACTTATGTAAGCTTTAAATCTTCAAACACAACTTTAGTTGATCCTGGAATCATTCATGCGCTACGATTTGGGATAATTGACAATTATGGACTAATTTGGGTTAAGATACTCTATCTGCTTACGGACTCTTATTAGGGATACGGATTCCTATTGATTGGGACTCAAAATGGGAAAACTCCGTCTTATTACTTCCACCCTCTTATTCTGCTCAATAATGTGAGACTAAGAAAATCTAACCTGAATCAAATGTGAAATTTGTTCACGATCCGATAACATTTCCGCCAACGTTTTCATGCCCAGAATGTTGCGAAGTGTTGTTTGCGCTAACAGCTTTGTGCTTCGTCCAGCGTCTTCAACATTTGTGATCGAAACAGTCGCGTTATTAATGCGAAAGTAAACAACCGCATCAACGGCAACTGTTACCGAGTCTTTTGACAATATCTGAAATGAATCATTATTGAAAATCTTATAGAAATGTTGGTCGTCAACATTAACAGAATTCCTTGAACACTTTTCTAAAACATGATTTAAGTGGTGCCTAAGAGCGTACGAACCACTATTTATGTATATAATGAAAGCATCGTACAAGCAGAGATTGTTAGGCTGGTGCTATACTTGTCATGGGGGGTCGTCCGGTGCCGGAAGGCGCCGCATGTCAAAAATTTTTTGTTTACAAATTTATATGCTGTCCCATAGGCCAATGAAACGTGCGTTGTTGTACGGTGCCGGACAGCGCCGCACTGTTACGAACGGTGCCGGACAGCACCGCACTGTTACGAACGGTGCCGGAAGTCGACAAACGGCGCTGGACTGACGGAGATGGACGGCGACGGGCGGCGCCGGACGACACCAAAAGTATAGCAGCGCCCTATGTCTTGATATGTATTAAGATTTAAATAAATTATTACAATCGCTTATTAATATTATGAGATTTGTTGTCAAATTGTTTGGTTCACAAGGTTAATTGAAATCATAGGAACACGGTAGTGTTTCCTATATATGTTTCGTGTAACATCAATTTAGTCAACATAAAAATGGTTGCTAAAGTTGTGCCGCTCAAAGAGTCCTCCAGTTCGTTTGCTTCTGTAATTAGTAAGTACAACTTGAACAGTGCCCAGCTAGCAATTTTTTTGGGAAGTTCACTCATGTACTGCTCGTGAAATCGAATATTTAAATTGCTAATTTAGACTAAATAAATTACTTTTCTTGAAACATTTGTGATTTTCATAGCTAAGGTTGCAAGAACCATTTAACAGTTACCTCGCCGGGCACTGGAACGCGTCTAAACGATCGTCTGTATTCTGAAATGAGGACATAGCAGCTAACAACATTTACCGACAGACTTTAAAACTAACGAAATCTGGCACTTGCAGATTTGAAAACTTATACATAGGTAATAAAGCAAATTAGAAAAAAAACCCCAAAGCACACACCCCCCCCCCGCAGCGCGACCCGCCCGCACACCCACCCCGGCCCCGAACAGCAACCCCACCCCCACCACACCAACACAAAAAAAAAAAAAAAAAAAAAAAAAAAAGAAAAAAAAAAAAAAAAAAAAAAAAAAAAAAAAAAAAAAAAAAAATTTATATGCAGTGGAGTGAAAAATATTGTAAATCAACAGATATTTCACTGCAATCGGTTTTGCACTCATTTACCGAAAAATGAACGCTCCAAAATTTGTAATCAAAATTTCAAAATTTCACAAGATGAAAGGTTTTGAGCAATTGAGAACCGATTATGAGCCGAAATCGAAAAATACGTATGAAACTAGTCTTACGACGTTTGACAGTAGTATAAGAATGTGTTCTTTTACCGCTTATTCTGGAATATGAAAAATTCGATTCAAAATTTTCGCCATTAAAATATCATATTTCTATAAATGAACTTATTTTTAGTATTCATTTGATAATATAAGCTAAAATTAATAAAATTTATATGCAATGGAGTAAAAAATATTGTAAATCAACAGATATTTCACTGTAATCGGCTTTGCACTCATTTACCGAAAAATCAACGCGCCAAAATTTGGAATCAAAATTTCGAAATTTCACAAGATGAAAGGTTTTGAGCAATTGAGAACCGATTATGAGCCGAAATCGAAAAAACGTATGAAAATAGTCTTACGACGTTTGACTTTAGTATAAGAATGTGTTCTTTTACCGATTATTCTGGCATATAACAAATTCGAGTCTAAATTTTCGCCATTAAAATATCAAATTTCTATAAATGAACTTATTTTTAGTATTTATTTGATAATAAAAGCTAAAATTAGTAAAATTTATATGCAATGGAGTAAAAAATATTGTAAATCAACAGATATTTCACTGCAATCGGTTTTGCACTCATTTACCGAAAAATGAACGCTCCAAAATTTGTAATCAAAATTTCAAAATTTCACAAGATGAAATGTTTTGAGCAATTGAGAACCGATTATGAGCCGAAATCGAAAAATACGTATGAAAATAGTCTTACGACGTTTGACATTAGTATAAGAATGTGTTCTTTTACCGCTTATTCTGGAATATGACAAATTCGATTCAAAATTTTCGCCATTAAAATATCATATTTCTATAAATGAACTTATTTTTAGTATTCATTTGATAATAAAAGCTAAAATTAGTAAAATTTATATGCAATGGAGTAAAAAATATTGTAAATCAACAGATATTTCACTGTAATTGGCTTTGCACTCATTTACCGAAAAATCAACGAGCCAAAATTTGGAATCAAAATTTCAAAATTTCACAAGATGAAAGGTTTTGAGCAATTGAGAACCGATTATGAGCCGAAATCGAAAAAAACGTATGAAAATAGTCTTACGACGTTTGACATTAGTATAAGAATGTGTTCTTTTACCGTTTATTCTGGAATATGACAAATTCGATTCAAAATTTTCGCCATTAAAATATCATATTTCTATAAATGAACTTATTTTTAGTATTCATTTGATAATAAAAGCTAAAATTAGTAAAATTTATATGCAATGGAGTAAAAAATATTGTAAATCAACAGATATTTCACTGTAATCGGCTTTGCACTCATTTACCTAAAAATCAACGCGCCAAAATTTGTAATCAAAATTTCAAAATTTCACAAGATGAAAGGTTTTGAGCAATTGAGAACCCATTATGAGCCGAAATCGAAAAAAACGTATGAAAATAGTCTTACGACGTTTGACATTAGTATAAGAATGTGTTCTTTTACCGTTTATTCTGGAATATGACAAATTCGATTCAAAATTTTCGCCATTAAAATATCATATTTCTATAAATGAACTTATTTTTAGTATTCATTTGATAATAAAAGCTAAAATTAGTAAAATTTATATGCAATGGAGTAAAAAATATTGTAAATCAACAGATATTTCACTGTAATCGGTTTTGCACTCATTTACCGAAAAATGAACGCTCCAAAATTTGTAATCAAAATTTCAAAATTTCACAAGATGAAATGTTTTGAGCAATTGAGAACCGATTATGAGCCGAAATCGAAAAATACGTATGAAAATAGTCTTACGACGTTTGACATTAGTATAAGAATGTGTTCTTTTACCGCTTATTCTGGAATATGACAAATTCGATTCAAAATTTTCGCCATTAAAATATCATATTTCTATAAATGAACTTATTTTTAGTATTCATTTGATAATAAAAGCTAAAATTAGTAAAATTTATATGCAATGGAGTAAAAAATATTGTAAATCAACAGATATTTCACTGTAATTGGCTTTGCACTCATTTACCGAAAAATCAACGAGCCAAAATTTGGAATCAAAATTTCAAAATTTCACAAGATGAAAGGTTTTGAGCAATTGAGAACCGATTATGAGCCGAAATCGAAAATAACGTATGAAAATAGTCTTACGACGTTTGAAATTAGTATGAGAATGTGTACTTTTACCGTTTATTCTGGAATATGACAAATTCGATTCAAAATTTTCGCCATTAAAATATCATATTTCTATAAATGAACTTATTTTTAGTATTCATTTGATAATATAAGCTAAAATTAGTAAAATTTATATGCAATGGAGTAAAAAATATTGTAAATCAACAGATATTTCACTGCAATCGGTTTTGCACTCATTTACCGAAAAATGAACGCTCCAAAATTTGTAATCAAAATTTCAAAATTTCACAAGATGAAATGTTTTGAGCAATTGAGAACCGATTATGAGCCGAAATCGAAAAATACGTATGAAAATAGTCTTACGACGTTTGACATTTATATAAGAATTTGTTCTTTTACCGTTTATTCTGGAATATGACAAATTCGAGTCTAAATTTTCGCCATTAAAATATCATATTTCTATAAATGAACTTATTTTTAGTATTCATTTGATAATTTAAGCTAAAATTAGTAAAATTTATACTCAGTGGAGTAAAAAATATTGTAAATCAACAGATATTTCACTGTAATTGGCTTTGCACTCATTTACCGAAAAATCAACGCGCCAAAATTTGGAATCAAAATTTCAAAATTTCACAAGATGAAAGGTTTTGAGCAATTGAGAACCGATTATGAGCCGAAATCGAAAAAACGTATGAAAATAGTCTTACGACGTTTGACATTAGTATAAGAATGTGTTCTTTTACCGTTTATTCTGGAATATGACAAATTCGATTCAAAATTTTCGCCATTAAAATATCATATTTCTATAAATGAACTTATTTTTAGTATTCATTTGATAATAAAAGCTAAAATTAGTAAAATTTATATGCAGTGGAGTAAAAAATATTGTAAATCAACAGATATTTCACTGCAATCGGTTTTGCACTCATTTACCGAAAAATGAACGCTCCAAAATTTGTAATCAAAATTTCAAAATTTCACAAGATGAAAGGTTTTGAGCAATTGAGAACCGATTATGAGCCGA
This sequence comes from Enoplolaimus lenunculus, assembly GCA_030248215.1. Classification (NCBI taxonomy): domain Eukaryota; kingdom Metazoa; phylum Nematoda; class Enoplea; order Enoplida; family Thoracostomopsidae; genus Enoplolaimus; species Enoplolaimus lenunculus. The sequence goes on from JASANG010002758.1 coordinate 70,008, forward strand.
AATCGAAAAATACGTATGAAAATAGTCTTACGACGTTTGACATTAGTATAAGAATGTGTTCTTTTACCCTTGGGTTTGTCGCACGCGGCATAGAATGCGAATGGTGAAGCAGGTATTCTTTGGTTCGTATTCTTATTAGTAATTTCTACATGTTCTAATTTTCTAAGACGCAGTCGAACAAGCTATCAGTTTGTACGCTAGAGTATATTTAATAATGTTTAAGAACCTTGATTATATATAGGTGGCTGAGGATTAGCAGAATTTTGCACATCAGAAATGATGTTCACGAAAGAACAACATATACGTATTTGGTTTTTATTTTTGCACTGTTCGTACGGCAAAAAGTCTGGAGCTACGGTAGGATGTGCGGAGCTTTCGTCTCGTGTTAATTTTTATCTGCCGTGTGCCACAAACGAACATAAGTTTCATGTATGTATATTTTGACCAATTTAACTATGGATGTTTTGCTGAATTCACCAAAGCGGTAGTAACAATTCATACGGGGGAGTCGTCGAATAGACGCGACCTACAATCCGCCCCACGAACGGCCTACTATGCTATTAAATATCATGCCAGTTGCCACATGTTCATTCTAGAATGTTTTATTGATAAGTTATATGCTGAATGTGTTGCGCTACACTGATTTAGTATACCTAATTACTAATTAGGTTACAGTCTCACAACAACGAAGCAAACGAGGTGGGTGTGGGGCCCTGTCCATTGTGCAAGATATTTTCAAGCGCATTAAATCACATTTTTCCGTAGTGACTTTTGTTCGAAATGACAGCTACACGTACACCAACAAGCAAAATTGATGTGAAAACGCTTGTTGTAGGAGCTAATGTCGAAATATACCCTAAAATATCGGATCCAGTATTCTTGGTATCTGATCGCAATCAGATATATTCATTTTTGCGTATAACGAGGTTGTTTCGAGACTGAAAATAATTAACAACTTAATGTATAAAACAGCTAGGATTACGGACTGTTGTAAGCTGCAAAGGTTGAATCCGACGCTAGTCAAGTTGGTAGATATTCACCGTGTAGTGCATTGTGAGTTTTGAAGTTTTGATGCATAAGATTGGAAATTTGATTAAACTGTTACATTTCAGGTGGAAGCGGATTGTAGTGTTAGCGGTGGTGATATTGAAACAAGGACAAAACCAAGATCGGCAAGAATCAGGAGTTAATGCACAATATGAAAAGGCATAAAACAATGGAAAGAAATAAGCAGGGCACCGGCAGGAACTAAATTTTGCCGAAACAGGAGCAGGAACAGGAATTGAATTTCTATGCAGGAACAGGAACAGGAACCGTATTAATGTTGAAAATTTTTATCGCCGAATTGCTATTGAGCTGTTTAGAAAACATACCAAAGATGGTTTAAGGGAATTTTGAGCTATTTCGTCATAAAGTTTTGGGAACCAAAACTGTTCAATTTACAAAAATTGAACTTATTGAAAAAACAATCATTTAGAAATAAAAATTTTCAAAGACAATGTTAGCACCGAAAGCTAAAGCCAAATTTATTGAACGATTCAATTTTTGTAAAACAACGAAAAATTTCACTACCCAAATTTCCGGAATATTCGGCGCACAGTCTACTGGGGCTGGAAGTGAGTTTATAGACAGAGTCAGAGCCGGAGGCAGACCTCCGGTTGTATCCTGATAATGACCCATGTTATTTTTAGTAGCCGTCCAGATTTCTGGTGGGTCTGTAACAGTAGATTTTAGATTACATTTTTTGCTTAGGCTTAGGCTTAATAGGCTTAGAAACACAGTTTTCGACCGCTTAGGCTTAGGCATACACTTAATCTACTGTTACGCCCCTAAAAGTAACATTGGCCTTAATAATTATGGCGTATACTTTTATGGGCGGACCGTATTTTCGCGGGACTAGAATACAATAATGCTTAAAATTAGACTGTTTTACTTAAGCTTAACAATATATTTCCTCTATCGTTTAATAGCTCCTCAAATATATGATTGGCCAAAAGTTGTGGCGTATTTCACTGCATGGTGTGTTTATTTCTTTTAATAAATGCTGAGTTATACACTTGTTGTGAGCGTCAGTACTGCGTGTATGCAATCAAGCGTTTCGTTGCGGATTTTGAAAGTTCTTGTGCAAACTGCGCATAAATAGTGCACAGAGTAACAGTTTTATACGTGTACGACCATGAACAGAAGATATCTTACCCAAAGTCCGCTAATATTACCCTGGAAAGTGGGATTGTGGGAAATAGAGATATTACTCGGAAAACTGAGAATTTGGAATTGGGCTGAACTACGGCATGGGCTATGACATATACAGACTTACGTACTGTAGTGATCGGAATAAGAGGGGTTCCCCTTTTGAGTCAAAATCAATAGGAGTCCGTATCCCTAATAAGAGTCCGTAAGCGGATAGAGTATATAAACACTAATTAGAGTCCATAAATGTCAATTATCCCTAGTTGTAAGTAAATGACTCCTGGACCAAATAAAGTTTCGTTTAAAACTTTAAACATACTTAAGTTTTTAAAGTGCGTTCCTGTAAGTATAACCTTGCATTATCGCTCAAGCTTTGGATAAAAGACAAACGTTTATTTCAACGGATAGTTGCAATACCGGGTATATATCAGTAACGAAGGATGGCGGAGGGAAGGTTAAAAATCAATAATATGTAACCGAATAACAAAAGGAGTAACCTTGGAGAGGCCAAATAATTATCTGTCTAGCCGTCTTATTCGAGCCACTACAGCACCCGAAAATTGCGATTTTGGCGCACATTTTTGTCACTCGGAATTTTAGGAAATTGGGATCTTTTTGGCTCGGAAGTTTGTTAAATTGCGGTATTGCCCGGAAAATTAGGATTTTGTGGAATTCGGATTTTACCGGGGAATATGAAATTCTCGGAAATTAAGATATTACCGTGCAAATTGGGATTTTGCAAACACAAAAGCGATAATTTCACTATTTAAAACTTTGCCTCCATAACATACAAAACTTTATAATTAGGTTCTCAGGGGGAACCGCCGCCTCCCAAGCCCCTCGCACCTAGCGATTCTCGTACTAAAGCTGCAAAAACACAGTCTAGAAAGTTTTATTAAAATAATGAGTTGCTTACTGTAGTGACCCGAATAAGAGGGGGACTGATATTTATTTGGCCTCTCCAGAGGGTAACCCCATTGTTATTTGGTTACAGACTGTTATTTATTTTAACCCACGCTCCGCCGCCCTTCGTTACTGATATATATCCCTGTACTGCAATTATCCGTTGAATCAAACGTTTATTTGCCTTTTGTCAATAGCTCGAGCGATAATACAAGGTTATACTTAGGAATGTACTTTCAAAATTTAAGTACGCTTTAAAGTTTCGAACTCAAGTTATTTGGTCCTGGAGTCATTTATGCACTACAATTAGGGTTATTTGACATTTATAAACTCTAGGGTTTAGGGACTCTATCCGCTTACGGACTCTTATTAGGGATACGGACTCCAACTGATTCGGACTCAAATGGGGACCCCC